>JASPKZ010008773.1:0-111303 GCA_030220185.1 Diploptera punctata
ACTCTGTACAATCTACTTCCCTCAAATCATAGTTAATGTTATTCTCCACCTCATTCTTGATCTACCAATTGGGCGTTTTCCCTCTGGTTTTCCTACAAGCAGCTTCCATGCACGTCTTTCATTTCCCACATGTGCCACATGCCCTGCCCATCGCAGTCTACGAGACTTGACTATTATTATTATATGTGGCTTCCTATAAAGACCTTGTAAGTTCCCTGTTATGTAGTTTTCTCCATTCACCTGTCTGTTCATCTCTCTTTGGTACAAAAATTTTCCTAAGAGCTTTATTCTCAATTATTCGTAATCTCCTTTCCTCACTTAAAGTAAGAGTCTATGTTTCGCATCCATATAATATAACTGATAGAATAATAGTTTTATATATTTTCATTTTTACATTTTTGAAAGGAGTTGGGAAGTCAAGAGTCTCTCTAATCCATAATAGCACGCCTATGTTTAATTTCTTGTGCATCTCATTCCTATTTGTGATTATTGTTCCTAGGTATTTGAATTCAGCCACTTCCTCAAAATTTCCCTCATTTGTCATTAGCTGTCCATTTCAATTGTATAATGTATTTCTATGTGTGACTATACATTTAGTTTTTTGATATTTACTTCCAGTCCCAATTTCTTAGTAGTTAGGGCAGTGATTTTTGGAAATTCATCATTTTCATTATTGCACATTTTTGGCCATGACGCTGAAATTAATGAGAAGATAAATGAAGGCCAATCTGCAATATCAAAAATAAACGCTGTTTTATGGGATCATAATATAAGTTTTAAAACAAAAATGTTAAATACAATAATACGGAATACAATGATAGAACATGGGAATTAAAATCTAGAACAATAGATAAATTAATATCTGCAGAAAAGGATTTTTGGATCGTTCAGCTGGAATTTCTAGAAGATATAAAATAAGAAATAGTGTAATCAAAGAAAATGTGAATGTTCACATTTCAATTGTGAATTTCATTAAAAGAGAAACATACACAATTAAAATGGTATGGTCATGTAAAAATAATGACAGAACAAAGATTCCCAAGATAAATAATAAAATGGGTGTCACTTGATAGAAGAAGAAAAGAAAATGAGGAGGAGGAGGCTAAAAATAACGTGGATTGGAGATGTTTTGAGCAGCATAAGAGAAAAAAGGATTGGACGATGGAGATAGGAATGACAGATGTGGAGGAGAATGACGGTTGATTAATTGGCGCAGGAAGATGTTGCGAAACCTACTAAAAATAAATTTAACAATTTGATTTGTACATTTAGCATTTTATAGCCTTCATATATTCGCAAATTTAGAATTTTATGGCATTTTGAACCAAAGATACACGTTATTATGGTTTAATGATTACATTGACGTTCGAAATTACTTTAATGTAAATTTAAGATCACATTTATAGAGATTTGACAGTGACATAAAAATGCGTAATTGTTTTAAATTGATACACGTTTAAAACAACACGCAAAAAAAAAATTGAAGCAGTCTAAAACACATTACACAATAAATAAATAAATAATACATTCGCACTAATGCAAAAACAGAATGATAAAAGAAAATACACAAAATTAGCCTAACAAGAGAATTGTTAACCATTCCATGTTGAAAAGTACCTTGAAATTTCTCCCATAGAAGCATTGTGATGTATAAAGACCGTGTCAAAAAATCTGCCGTTTTTAACTGCAAGACACTAAAATCCGGCGCCCAATATCTCATTTAAACTATAGGAAGATAATACAACTTCAAAAAAGAAAAGGATAGATAATCATCACTACCTGCCGTCCACGCCGCGCCCCGCTCCATTCCACTCCGCACTATACCTTTGCACAGTGAGATGCCATTGAGGGATTCTGGCTTCGATTTCTGTGCCCTGCAGTTAAAAACAGTACATCTATTTTTAACACGGCCTTGGTACATCACAACCCATCTGTGAGAGAAATTTCAAGGTTGATTTCGGCATGCAATGGTTAACAATTCCGTTGTCATACATGAAAATTCGTGAAGACTTTTGTTCCTTGTCTTTCACAATTAAATTGTATTTATTGAAATATCTTTGACCAGGAGAAAAGAGAAAAAGAATACTAATTATATTGCATTTTGACATTGTGAGCCGTTTTCACATTGGAAAGTGGCTTAAATATCGTCATAGTCATTTCATTCCAAACAAGTTTAAGGCCCGAAGTCGGTTTCAGTGAAGCATTCTCGGTCCGTCTTTTTCTTTCCTTGAGAACGATATTGAAGCATGGCTTAAATATCGTAAAAAATGAAAATATAAAAATTGCGACAATTCCGTGCTATATTTTTTTTAAAATCACCATTCGTAAATAATGTAGATTCTTCTTCTTCTTCTTCGGCTTTTTCCGACTTATAGGTTTGCCGTCACCAGTTCCATTTATTTCTATCATCCAATCTCTTTCTTCCAAATTCCTATCATCCATTATAGTTCTGACATAGGTTTTCCATTTCCATCTTGGTCTGCCATGTTTATTTCTTCCAAGGGGTGACCATTGGTATATACATTTTTGGCCATCTTAATTTTCCATTCTATGTACATGGCCATACCATTTAAGAGTTTGATTTTCAATCCTCTTAACAATAGATGTGTTCATTTCTTATTTTATCCTGTCTTGTTTTTTGAAGGCTTCTTCTAAGATAACCAAATTCAACTGTTCTAATTTTATTCCTTTGGCGAGTTCTCAGCACCTTAAAACTGAGTCCTGTCGGCTAAGGCAGTAAACCCTAAAAAAAACCTAGGTCCTCCATGTCTGGGGGTTTGGCGTCAGGCTGGCAACCTGGCCCTGGAAAAAGTATATCGCTACGTGCTTCAGTAATGTAGACAAAAAAAATAGTACATGGACGAATTACTGTAGTAGAATGTTATTACATGGTCTTTATAGGAAGCCAGATATAATAAGAACAGTTAAGTCTCGTAGACTGCGATGGGCAGGACATGTGACACGTATGGGGAATGAAAGACGTTCATGGAAGCTTCTGGTAGGAAAACCAGAGGGAAAAGTCCAGTTGGTAGACCAAGAATGAGGTGGAAAAATAACATTAACTATGATTTGAGGGAAGTAGATTATATAGGGAATGATTTGAAAGCATTAGCTCAGGATAGGGATGTATGGAGAGCTTATGTCCGCGCGGCCATGAAACTATGGGTTCGATAGTCCTAGTGAGTAAGTAACAATAAGTAAGAACGTTATTGATACTTAAATCAGTTAGATTCCTATGAGTAGATGATTGATACCTGTTGGAGGCGGTGCTTCAGGTGCGCAGGGAAGTTGCCAGAATCTCTGGAGCCTGCAGCATCTTGTTCACTCCATTTTGTTATTATTTCTCGTGACATGTTTGTTGTCAGATGTGCACTACACTAATGACACACACTGGGTTCCAGACGACCTGAAACAATATTTAACATTGAAATTTGTCCATAACTGTGATTTGAGAGTTATTTTAATGTCTAAGCCCCCAGAATACAGCCTGGAAATTATTTCCGTTAAAGGCTTAACTAGTAACAGACGTGCAGTAAGTTGGATACGATCCAAGGACATGACTTTTTTTATATATAAAGATTTCGTTTTTCCTCATCTGTAAGGTAGGGCAGATTCGGGCAGGTGAATTATACAGGAAATAAGGTTAACCCTTAAATTAGCAAAACACTTATTTCTCGTGTCAATTATTTAAATGTGGCGGACCGCAGTGAAAACAAAATGGTGCGTAACTGTTATTATTAGGTATGTTGTGAAATTCGAAAAAAAAAAAAGTAATCTCTTCTCGTTAGTTTTCATCTGTTTTATTAAAATTATTAAATGAATGAAACACAGTGATGTATCTTTTAAGATACATTTTTAATTAAAGCATTTAAGGGTTAAGTCCGCACTGGCATGAACCTCCGGTTCGATAGTACCAGTGCGATAGGTTTAGATTATATTGGAACATTGGTTAATATATATATATATATATACTAGCGGACCAACAGGCGTTGTCCTTTCGAATTATTCTAAGGTCAATATTATTCATGAACTCAAAAGGTTTTAACGGTCAATTTTTTTCATTTAAAAAAATAACAGGGGTGGTTGGGGGGTGAAATTTTGGGGTTATATGTTCTGACATTCCACCGCTGTGGTCTCGAGGTAGCGTGCTGTCTTGTCACGCAGTGGGCCCGGGTTCGATTCCCGGTCGGGGCAGTTTTTCTGGGTGAGGTTTTTATCGGGGGTTTTCCTCATCTGCAAGACAAATGTCAGGAAAACTTTAAGGTCCGAACGGTCCCCGAAATCATATGGCCATCATCATCATCATCCTTATCAACATCATCATCCTTTACCGGTGTGGAAAGCAACGGGAAGTTACCACACCTACAATTCCCTAGTAAAGCTGCAAGCATAGCATGAAAATGCTATGATTGTAGTGAAGGACCTGCCATAGGGCAGAATTACTATGGATGGATGTTCTGGTATGCGAAAAATCGTAGGAAAAAATAAATCACAAAAAAAACATAAGTTATAACTCCATCGCAGCACCACCTATCGGATCCAATTGTGAATCTATATCATCCAGGGTCCCACTCAAAAAAAAATATATATCGTAAAAAGATCCCATAACCCTATCGCAGCGCCGCCTACCGAGGTCAATTGTGAAACTAAACCATCCAGGGACCCACTCAAATCACACAAAAAGTTTCATCGAAATCTGCCCAGTCGTTTAGAAGTTCAGTGACGTACACATGCAGAGAAAATTATATATATACATATAAACTTGTTTAATCCGGAATGTAAATAATGCGGAAATCTGTCCAATGTGAACAAATTTATTGGTCCCGACGAAATAATAGTAAGATTACTTGCAATTATTTTGTATAAAACGGAATCTGTCCAATGCGGAAACAGAAGGATATTTCTCTACACAATTCATGAAACAAATGTTTATACGGCGGAAAGATAGAGAGAGAAATAAATTAGTATCCACTTCATTGGATTTATTGGATTCATGGGGATAACAATAAGGGATGATTTCTGCCGCCAGGTGAAGTAGATTTTCTACCTGTATCTGAAATTTTCTTTCGGTCTCACTGCACATCCATTATGCGAAATACAGGTTCGTTTAACAAATATTTGGCGTGTGACATCTGTCTTAAAAATAAGCAGTGCACTATAAAATCTTAAATTAGTTTAATATCTGAGACCGATTCTGTACATATCGTTCACAGGTAATGTTCTGAATTTCCGGAATAAAGATTGCTAATCGTATCTATCATTGTCATTAAACGAAAAAGTGAAAGTCATTGAAGATAAAGAAAACAAACTCCAGTATGCGAAATAATGACTAAATTTAAATGTGGAAAAACCCAAGTTTGTGAGATTATAAAACATGATGAAAAAAATTAATGGATGGATGCAAGGAAATGATCAAACGAAGAAGCAAAATAAATAAAAACTAAATATTTGGGAATAATTATGGATAACATTGAAGGTATAGGCAAAGAGAACATAAAGCATACAATTGAATTGAGTAGCAAATTAATATCGTCGTTAAATTCCATATGGTTGGATAAGTATATTTGGAAAGACACAAAATAATGTATTGGTAAAACATTGGTGGAATCTGTTCCAATGTATGGAAGTGAGGTATGGACAATCAATAAGTACTACAAGAATAGACTAATTGCTCTTGAAATTGATTATTTACGCAGAAGTGCCAGAAAGTCAAAATTAGAATATATCAAATAAGGAAATAGAAACATAATGGAAGCAGAAGAAAGCATAATTGAAAGAATTGAGGAGAAGGAATTAAAATGTATAGGTCATATTTTAAGATTGAAAGATGAGTGATGACCGAAACAACTATATCGATGGCAACCGACCAGAAAGAAGAAAAGAGGGAGACCAAAGTTTCCATGGAAGGAAAACATGAGGATAGTAATGCAAGTAAGAGGGCTAAACACTAAAGATGCCCATGATCGTAGGCTTTGGAGTTTTGGCACGGGAGGACGGCAGCAGCTGTAAAAACTCGAAGATAGATAAATAAATAAAAAATAAATAAAATAAATAAATGAAGAAATCGAGGAAGTAGTGTGGAGTGTTTTACAAGTGCACGATCAAAAAATCTCCAAATTTCCGAACCGATGCTCCAAAGTCAAGCTCTAACTGTTGCTACATCCCTAGACAATAACGATTTCAAGGCACCTTTAAGTTGGCTGTACAGTTTTAAAAGACGACACAATGTAGTGTACAATGAAATTTGCGGGAAATCAAAGGGTGTGGACGAAAGTATAGTTAGTGAGTGGAATCCGAAACTGCATACTTTAATTTCAGGATACATGCCTAAGAGACATTTTTAACGCTGATGAAACGGACTGTTTTTTTTTTGTGCTTCATCGTCGAAGTCGCTCATACATACTATACTTCACTTTTCAACGGCAGCGGAACTACAATTAATCCAAGGTACGTAAAAAAGACATATACGATAGGCCCTACTCTATAATCTAAGGTTGATTAATCTTTTTTTATATAATGCGGAATTTTGTCTAATGTGAAAAAAATTGGTCCCATGCGTTTCCGCTTTGAACAAGTTTTACTGTATATATAATTCCATGGAGCGACAGGCCCAGCCGGCTGCTATCATCACATCTACATATGCTAATGACAGAGGTAGATGATCATCCTGCCAGTGTAGGAGTGACATGCTGTCAGCATGTCGGATTCTCCAACCGTTATAGCTGATTTTCTCAACCTGGAGGCGCTATTTATTACAGCTACCCAAATTCCTCACGATGCTGGGTGGACACCTGTCCCATACTGGCCGAAATTTCATGAGAAAAATGTTTCCCCCGTGGTGACTTGAACCAACGCAAGTCCCGTAGCTCTGGCTTCTTGCCTTAACCATCCGGCTACGGCGCAGGAAAAAAAAAAAAAAAAAAAATATATATATATATATATATATATAGGCCTATGTCAAAAATGAAAAAAGTATTAAGGGAAGAATATAGAGGGAAACATATAGAAGAAATATTTTAGCACGACCAATTTAAGGAAATTTTAAAATTCAAATTGTCTCTAAAAACTATCTATACATTAAAATCACCCATATAAGCCCCTAATGCTCATCTTGTTTTCTATAAGAGTATGAATGAAATATTTGATTCGGAGTGGGTCCAACAATTGAGCTGATCGCTCCTGCCTAATTAAGTAACTCATTGGCACTATCGAATGCACAGGTTAATACCGCGCGGACATTAGCTCTCGATATATCCCCAACTTGAATTTATGTTTTACTATCACTCCCTGTATAATCAACTTCCCTCAAACCATGGTTTATGTTATTCTCCCACCTCATTCTTGGCATAGCTACTGGACGCTTTTCTTCTGGTTTTCTAACAAGAGAGGTTAAACTACGGGAAAGAAAGACAGAGAAAGAGACCACATGATTAATGCACAATTAAATTATATGATATTATGAGATAATTCACAAACAAAATAAATATATTATCCTGTTCTTATCAAGAAAGACATCTTGTTTACGTCACGTTCAGTTGTTTTAAGTCTGCATGCGGTTTTTTTTTAAATTTACAAATTAATGACTAATGAAATAATAACTCAACATACATAGCATATTTATGACTCCCTGTCATTAAACAGAAATATATGAGTAAGCCTACATAAACATTATGTCAGCCTCGATGATCTAGTGGTTATATTCCGAGGGTCGCGAGTTCAAACCCGGCCGAAGTCGATTGGTTTGTAGGATGCAAAAAATCCAAGGGACAAGTCCTTCGTAAGGAACTTTAACTAAATTAACTTGTCAAGAAACTGCCGCTAGAGGAGCAGCCATGTATCCATATTTTTGTTCTAGGCTATAGTAATCCTTTCCGAGGGCAGCTCTTTTACTGCAATCATAGCATTTTCATGCCATGCTTTGCAGCTTTACTAGGGAATTATAGGTGTGATAGCTCCCGTTGCTTTCCACACCGATGAAGGATGGTGATGATAATAATGATAAGGATGATGATGATGTTCGGATGATTTTCGAGGACCGTTTGGGCCCTAAGATTCCTGACATTTGTTTTACAGGTGAGGAAATACCCCGAAAAAACTCACCCAGGAGCCTGTTCGAACCAGGAATCGAACCCGGGGCCCGCTGCGTGACAAGGCAGTACGCTACCTCGAGACCACAGCGGTGGACATGTCTCCATAAGGGACAATATATATATATATATATATATATATATATATATACATATATATACATAATATTAAATAAATGTAAAAATAGTAAAACTCAAAATAGTTATGAGGTGCTATCCGTGATTATGTTCAATAATCTTCCAGATGGTATAAAGAATCTTCCTGTTTCAATACATATAATTTTAATGCCCCAGGTTGTCCTTTTTGGACATTTCTGGTGTTCTCTCCTGGCATTGGCGTAATTGTAACCCACTTCTGGTTGGGGCGCCTGGAAGGCGGGGTTACGTTGCTCCGATGATATGATGGATGATGATGATGATAGTGGTGCGCCAGAAGAGTCCTTAATCCTAAACTTAATGTAAGATGAATATGAATGATGATGAATGTGATGGCCTTATGATGTTCGGGGACCGTTTGGGCCTTAAAGTTTCTTGATATTTGTCTTACAGGAGAGGAAAACCCCGATATAAACCTCACCCAGGAAACTGTCCCGATCGGGGATCGAACCTGGGCCCGCTAGGTGACAAGGCAGCACGCTACCTCGAGACCACAGCGGTGGACTGTTTCAATATTTAAGAGAACAATTAAATCAGTATTGACTTTGAATTCTCTCAACAGTGTTCACGAATATTTTAGCACTGACTGGTTGAGACACGATAGAAATGAATATTACCTACCTGATTAACGTTGTCATACACTGTTTTGACAATAAAAACATGTCTATCTATGGGGTAGGCTATATACATTTATTAGAATGTACATTTATAGATTTACAGCACTAACATACAAGAAAACACTGGTGCAAATTTTTCAATAGACTGACATATTCCTTACATAGTTAGGTCTCTATTCAGTTATTCTCACATGGTAAGGTAAAGTAGTCCCACTACAGGCCTCGGGAGACCCTTGGGGTAGTAGGAGGTTAAGGCTCCCACTTTTTCTGGACAATCGGCACTTGATGTCAGCCCTGCGTGACGGCCGCCTTTACCCCCAGATCAAGCGTCTGGTACTCATTTCCGTTAGAGGCTGAGTCGACCTCAGGGCCATAGTGCCGCCAAAGGGTTTGGGTCAGTTTAAAAATCCTGACCCCACCGGGACTTGAACCCTCAACCTTCCGGCTTGTAGCGCAGTGCCTTAACCACTACGCTACGGCGTGCCCCTATTCTCACATGGAAACTGTCAAATTGCATGCCGAAACCTACCTTGAAATTTCTCCCAGAGAAGCGCTATAATGTACCAAGGGTGTAACAAAAAAAAAGTATTTTTAACTGCAAAGCATTAAAATCCAGCGCCAAATCTCTCATTTAAACTACAGGGACGTAATACAACTTTTGACTTGGTGGACTGGATAACCTTGACAACCTGCCGTCCAGGTCACGTCCCGCCTCACTCCACTCCGCTCTTACACAAGCAGGGAGTCCAACTGCTACGCACAGCGGGTTGTCATTACTGGATTCTGGCTTCGATTTCTGTGTCTTGCAGTTAAAAGCAACAGATATTTTTTTTAACACGGCCTTGATACATCACAACGTTTCTCTGGAAGAAATTTCAAGGCAGGTTTTGGCATGCAATGGTTGACAGTTCGCTTGTCGACGTGGATCATGAGTCAGAAAAAAATTCGGGCTACTAATAGAAACTCAAGCATAAATTAGAGCCTTCGATGCCTAGTAGGTGCCATTTTTAGGCGATGAGCTAAAACACCTTGCCACGCGTTGACATTTGTAGAGAACAAAAATAACTAAAATTAGCTTTGGACATCTAACTCGCGCAACGGAGCCTCCTTTCTCCACGATGGGATGTAAGGATAGAGCGCTGCAGTCGCAATAATGAACTTGTTTGTTATTACAAAGATGAAGTGTAAATAAATAAAAAGTCCGTCACACAGGAATTGCGTAAACTAAGCGAATTACTCAGCGAGTCGAATTGATGGTCATATTATTTGACACAAATTTAAACAATATTTACCGATTCATTTACTTTATATATATATATATATATATATATATATATAGGCCTATATATATAAACGAGTGTATGTTATGTCTGTTTGTCCTTTATAAACTTCCAAACCGTTCAACCGATCTTCGTGAAAATTTGTTTATACAGGATTTCAGATGCAGCGAGTGTTTAGTCGTTATCTGTTATGTTTTAAAATCATTAGGTGTAGGAGTTCATCTGAAACGAAATTTAAAAATCGCTCTAGCGATCGCAATTTTTTAATGTTTGACAACAAAACTCGGAATATCATATTAAAATAAACCGAGATATGTATTATCCAAAAATCAGCGAAATCCGACCGTTAGAAGTGGGGGTTTACATGAAATTTTAAATTAAAAATTTATCTAGCAACCACAATGTTTGTTTGGTTCGTCGAAGTGTATGCCATATAATTAATTAGCCCACAATATTTAATTTATTTAGGCGTAGTAGTGCACGTCGGTTATTTCCTGGTATTAAATAAATTAAACTAATGTATCTTATAGGACACACTGCCAATTTAACCGTTTAATTACATTATGTGGTATAGGCCTACTTTGAGAAAAAGCAAACATGAATTCTATGGTTAAGTTTTAATTTCGGGTTTCAGATAAACTCCCGCTTCGCTTGTTTATGGAGAATACCTTCCTCGGTTTATTTTAATAACATATAAAATTAATTTCATTGCGAAACGTTGAAAATGTATACGAAATGAAAATATAAGAAAGGAACTAAATATTTTCAAACTTACAGATCGAATAGTTAGAAATAGGAACGCCTGGAAAGAACATGTTGATAGAATGCCAGAAGGAAGATTTCCAAAATTATTGCTGAATTATAAACCACACGGAATGAGAAATGTTGGACGCCCACACAGAAGATGGTCTGAACAATTCTAACAATTCTAGCTTTCATGAAACCGGAACGAGCCAACAGGCTTAATCCCTGATGATGATGATGATGATGATGAAGAGAAGAACATTGAAAATTGCAATAGCTAATGTGATTTTTAAATTTTAGTTTCAGCTTAACCCCTACGCCCAATAGTCCGATTTTGCTGGTTAATGAACTCGACTTTATTTTTTTAATTGAATGTCATATGCCAAATGTCCACCGCTGTGGTCTCGAGGGAGCGTGCTGCCTTGTCATGCAGCGGACCCGGGTTCGAATCCCGGTCGGGACAGGCTCCTATCCGGGTTTTCCTCACATGTAAGACAAATGTCAGGAACTTAGACCCCAACGGTCCCCGAAACTCATCCGACCATCATCATCATCATCATCCTTATCATTATCATCATTCTTCGCCGATGTGGAAAGCAACGGGAAGCTACCACACCTATAATTCCCTAGTAAAGCTGCAAAACATAGCATGAAAATGCTATGATTGCAGTGAAAGACCTGCCCTCGAGCAGAATTACTATGATTGGATGGATATGCCAAATTTTGTTCTGATAAAGCAAAAATTGTAACCGCTAGGGCGTTAATGGAGATACCGATATATATATACAGGATGTCCACAAAGTCCAGCTACCAAAACAATGTGTATTAGCTCGTAAACTATTTGAGAGAGAGAGAGAGAGAGAGACATGCGGTTTTTTGCAATGTATTGTACACCTCTCAAAGTTTTGTTTACATTTGTTCCAGTTTGTGATTTAAAGACAATGATGACACAACAGAAAAATAAACTATCGACAATGTGCAACTTGCATTTCAACTCACACCTAAAAAATCGGTTAGTCGTGTTTCACGGGACTGCATTTACCAAAATCAAACATTCATAAACTCCTCCATAAGCGGCTACATCTTCAGGCCTATAAAGTGCAAATTATGCAAGCGTTGCTGCCAACTGACATCCCTCGGCGTGCTGATTCCATGCTGAACGCAATTGACGAAGACGATGCGAACCTGCAGAGAGTGATGTTCTCTGATGAAGCGACTTTCTTTGTATATGGAGATGCTGACCGCCATAATGTTCGGATATAGAGGTACTGGTGATTTACCAAACTTAGCATACCACCATCACATTGAGTCTTTTCCTATGGTGTCGTCATTGTCGTTTAAATCACAATTTGCAACAAATGTAAACAAAACTTTAAGAGATGTAGAATACGTTGCAAAAAACCGCATGTCTCTATCTCAAATTGTTTACGACCTAAGATACATTATTTTGGTAGCTGGACTTTGTGGATATCCTATATATTGGTAATGGTTATTTTTGGGTGTCTACTACATAGTTTTGGTAAAAATCTGTAAAAAGAATTCGAAAATATTTTCATGACAACAACCTCAACAGCTTCGTTACTTCGGATTTCGCTTTAAAAATTGCACCATGTATCAGGGTTACTCTGGTTTTGTCACTCTGTTTTTTTTTTCCTGTGATCCTCAAATTACCTCTAAATTCAAAATATATCCGCAGTCTTCTTGATGTTCACAATCACAGGCTGTTTACACACACAATCTTCAAAATAAATGTAAATTCCAAAAGGTATGTGTGCGACTGTTGCCTTGGATTTATCATTTTATAATAATATGTATAACAACAGATAACATGCGATAAACAAAAGTATGTCGAAAATAAATTGAATAAATTTATATACATGTATAGAACAATTTGAAATCGTTTTAAATACATGAACAAAGAAACAATAAAAAATTTACAAGGTTATGGCTGTCCCTGTGTTGATATTTGGCTCCAAAAATTTGACTTTGACGAAATATCAACTAAAAAAATAGAATGTGCAGAAATGAGTTTCCTGAGCCATGTACAGTACCTGGATATATTTTAAAAGATAAAACATATAGCTCTAACTCACTGGCACTATCGAACCCGTAGGTCCATGGCCGCGCGGACATAAGATCCACATACATCCCTATCCTGCGCTAATGTTTTCCAATTATTTACTGTATAATTTACTTCCCTCAAATCATAGTTAATGTTATTCTACCACTCATTCTTGGTCTACCAACTGGGCTGTTTCCTTCTGGTTTTCCTACAAGAAGCTTCCATGCACGTCATTGATTCTCCATTCGTGCCACATGTCCTATCCATCGCAGTCTACGAGACTTAACTGTTCTTATTATATCTGGTTTCTTATAAAGATCACGTAGTTCACTGTTATGTAGTCTTCTCCAAAATATAAAACATGTAGCAAATATATCAGAAATGAGTTTAACATATTCATCTTAACAGACAAATAAAAAAAAATACAAAAAAAATTGGTTCAACCACCTTCAAAGAATGGATCAAGAATATATAACAAAATAGCTATTCTATGCCACCACCATGCCATCAGAGAATAATCGATCGGAGAACAAGTGACTGCTAGCGTCATGTTGGCCAATGTGATAACATATGTTCCTGCTAGAGTCAATTGCCAACATGTTTACTCATATATAAGGAGTTTCTATCCCAAGAGTCTACCTACATTAGTGGGCAAGTTAGGGTGAGAAAATGGACAAGTTAGTGTTAGTTTGGGCAAAATAGGGTGAGAAAATGGGCGAGTTAGTGCACCAGATTAGTTTATGGATCACTTGTTTGTTTGCGGGTTTTTGTGATAAGTTGGCTACAATGTCTGAACAATGATTGATACGTGCATACTTTACATTGTAAATATAGTGACTTTAGGTTATTTTGAGCTCAACTTCTCACTTAATTTTAAGGCATTTCTCACATTTTTGTGGAAAAAATTCAACATATATATATATATATATATATTTCGCATAATTAATGCCACAAGTGATTTCCAATTTATCTAGAGGATTTTGAAATCAAGAGTGGCATTTGTTAGGACTATTAAACGAATACAATTAAGCTGTTTGCTCACAAATCATTATTTAAATATAGTTATTTTAAAATAGTTACATATTTAATGTTTGAAAACAAGTGAGAAATGTTTCATTTGTTCATCACTGCAACTTGATCATACTATTTATTGCCAAATAAGGTAGAAATATTGTAAGAATGCACCCTAGTGGAGAAAAAATGAAATGCGTCAAACTATATATTATAACCAACATTATCTACATGAGAAGAAGGACATACTATTGTCTTTCTATGCAACCTGTGCCATGCAAGACAGACGATGACAGAATCGAACTGTGAAATGCGTCATGTCACTACCAGATTGGCAGTTCATTGGCTTCCATCACAAGATATGCTGTAACAAGACATTTCATGAACCTAATGACAAGTGTGCATGTAATTTGTATTCAGAAAAATGCGAAAAAGTACCATATTCTAAATTGTAAAAAAAAAAAGACTTAATCAGATTTATAGCAAAGACAATTAAGCACTTTACATGTAACATCTGCACGGTTTTTTGCGTATATCTCCTTTATTTATAACCAACATTATAGATTATTAATTCATTTTTTCAGAAACAACTCAGTACAGTTAGTATTTAGAAACAAAATTATTGAACACACAATTGAGGGGTCTAGTGAGAGAGGGAGTTATGCTACTTTGAGAAGAAATTGAAATGATCACTAATATTTATATTAAATATACATTTTTTCATATTGCATAGTGTACATAACAATAAGTTAAAGAAGAAAGAAGTTACTCCTTTATTGTACAAATGAGTTTGTAATATAATGCTTTAAAAAACCGATTTATTTCCATTTCTTCTCAAAGTGGCATAGCTCCCTCTCTCACTAGATCCCTCAATTATCAAATATGTAGGTCGAAGGAATCTGTTCATTATTTGCTATATTCAACGTATTTGTTAGAGAGTCATTCGCTGCAAAATAATGCTGTTCAGAATGTTAAAAAGGAGGAGCTTTCTTTATTTTGCTAATCAAAATTCGATAATTATCGAGGTGAAACACGACTGTGATTGGTTGTAAAACAAAATTCATTGAAATGTGATTGGTCATTGACTCCCATTTGGGGCATGAATTAAATTGTTTCAAGTAATTATTCACACACTGCAATAATAAATTGTATATTTTTCAGTTTTTTTATTGAATTTTATGTAGGTGGCAAAAAATCCCCAAACAGTTATTAACATATAAATCAGAAGGTTAGATGTGTGGGACGACCAAGAGCACGATGGAGAGATCAGATTTCTGCACGAGACCGGAACGTACTTTCTGAAATTCATCCCGTGAAGAAGATGATGAAAAACAGCGTGTAAAATATAAAGAAACTAGTTAGAAACCCTCCCCCACGTGCTAGGGAACTCTTCCCAGGGAGAACTTCTCCAACATGATAATGAGAATTTCACCGATTTCATAAAAAAAATGGAGGCAAATCAAGTTTCGCTAAGCATGCTGCAAACACATGTCAATTCAACACAATAGAAAACATCCTCTCAATAACACATAGAGAAAATGATAACCGGAAACAGGGCCGTCTCTAGGACATGCGAGGCCTGTAGCGAAACCAAGCGCGAGGCCTCAGATTGAACTATTGCCAACAGGGGAGGGATAATTTTGTTGAAAACAACTTGATTTTTCTTTATTATCCAATGTAATGATACATTTCTATAACACACACAAAATCACGGAACATACCAACAAGCAGCACATTTCAACATTGTAAAATGTTTGGCAATCACCACACTAAACACGACAGTCGGAAACAATGCAATTATCTTTGGGTACGCTTATAGAAACACAACTTTGCGCGCCTTGCACAAAATAAAATCCCGAATCACCTCTTCTGTCTTCAGCTGAAGCGTTTAATCACTTTCGATGGAGAGAACAGCTAGCCCATTAAGGCGGTCCTGCACCATAGTGGATCTCAGATAGTTCTTGATAAGTTTTAGTTTTAAAAAACTTATTTCCCCTGCCGCGACGGTGACAGGTTTCGTCAGCAAAATGCGATAGGCCATGGTAACATTGGGATACGAATATTTGAATGGGCCCAAGTTCTTCAGTGTGTTAAACGCTGTCTTCACTGTGGGAGGAATCGTAAACCGCATCACTTTTACCTCTGAGATAAGGTCAGATGTGTCAAAATCCTGTAAGTCCCCATCTTGCAGATAACTCGCTATTTTTTGACAACTCATTTGAATTTGCTCATTTTGCATGTCACGAAGTTTGGACGGGTGAAAGAGAAATCCGAAGTATTCTGAATAACCAGTAATCTCGGGCCGCTTAAAGCTTAATCGACAACTGTACAAAACTATTCGATTCTAAATATTTCTTCTTCCTGATGTTTTTATATCTCGTCCGCGATAACATCTGGATCGTCTTCAGTCTCGTTGAAAACTCTTTTACGCTTTTTTATTATATATATATTTTTTTGCAACGCGTTGAAAATTTTGAGTCCTATCATAAATCCGTCATCGGTTCTTTAGCAGTTCACATAGCGGATGAGAATCTCTGTCTCCCTGTAGTTTTTGAGGAAGTAATGTAATGTACTTAGGTTATATCTTGTAAGGCGACATCCAACTGCATATCTTCAGCCTGAAGAACTTTACTGACCTCATTGACGTCATGTAAGAGATCACATCATGTTATAAGAACCAAAACGAATACGAAGGAGCTGAGGCAATGATTTACTAAAGACAATGCTTCAGATCGGACAGATGAATCATTTTCATGACAACGTGGTAGCATTGAATAAAAATTATAAATAAATAAAAATAAAAAATCTGGTTTCCTATGAAGTTCATGTAACTCACTATTAGTAGTCATCTCCATTCGCCTGTCTGTTCATCTCTTTTTGATACAAAAAACAATTCTTAGAACTTCATTCTCAAATACTCGTAATATTTTCTCCCCTTTAAAGCAAGATTCTATGTTTCACATCCATATAATACAACTAGAAGAATAACAGTTTTATATATTATCAGCTTAATGTTTTTCTAGAAAAATTGGGACGACAAAAGTCCCTGAAATGCATAAGAGAATGCGTTTCCTGAATTCAGCATGTGTTTAATTTCTTTGTGCGTATTATTCCTGTTTGTAATTATTGTTCCTAGGTATTTGAATTCAGTCATTTCTTCAAAATTTCCCTCATTTGTCATTAACCACTTTAGTCATGTGCATTTTTATAATGAAAATGTAACAATAAAACAAACAATTTATCTTTAATAATAACAAATATAAATTTAAAGTATTATATCTTATCAGTATTATTATAAATTAAACACTTTGCATTATTATCTTTTCCTGTAATGAAATAGGTTACATGAACAACCACTGTACTGTCAAAAGAGGAAAGGTATATATGAAGTTAGTCATCCACATTCTCTCCACGCAAGTACTAAGATATTATGCACCGAATCGAGTTGTCCATCAATTGATGATAGCTTAGATCAAAAATAAAAATTAACTGTTATTTCTGCAAGTTATCAATAATAGTGTAGGTATTACAATGCGAGGTTGGGAAGTGGTTTTTACAGAAGTGAGGAAATGATTAAAAACCGAGAGATAGCGAGGTTTTCAATTTCCGAGATTCTGTAAAGAAAAACTTCACAAATGTGTGTTGTATATTATTTTTTGCAAGATGGTGTTTTCAAAATAATAAATAATAGTAAAATAATAACATATTTCTTGGAAATATTTGCGTTCATTATAAACAACTGACTGACGTTAGCAGTCTGGCCAATGTATATACGCTAAATGCCGAAAATAATTTAGTTGAGACTACAGCAGGCCGTGGCACCAATCAGGCATAACATGGCGGCAAGTATGAATGACGGTAATCAAAATGACGAAATTGAAGAAGCGTGAGAAGTTGGTTGTGCTTCTTTAGTGCCAGAGAAATCTAAACCAAGATAAAAAAAAAAACATATATTTCATTTAGAAAGAGAAGAATTATACTGTAAGTGAAAAAGTATGATTGCTTATTTCGTGCGCAGGAGTGAAACATTAAAAGCCTCCAGTTAAGTCAACTTTCAATATTCTTTCAAATAAAGTTCAGTTAATTTAAAATGCAGTGATTTGTTTCGTATAATGTATATTAACACTTCCTTTGCATATATATTGTACGTAGTATTCAAAAAGGGCAGTGGTTTTACTTTCCGCCCTAAGTAGGTAATTTGTAATAGGCCTACTATATTATAATATAGTTATTTAGTTATTTATAGGTTGGTATATCCCGAAATTTAGGAAATTCAACTTTCAATCGTGGCCGCGATTTCTGGCTACGACAGAACGCACTATCGTGCAATATATAATTTTCCAACACTTGAACATCAACATTTTTTAAAACTGAAGCTTAAAATGCACAACAAATGCTGAATTAGTTAATTCGGAAATTCAGGAAATAAATGTTTTAAATTGTCCTAAGATTACAATTTTTTTCATCTTAATCTGTTTTTTGATGATACAGTATCGTTTAATTGAAGCATTATATACGATGACTTGCATATTCTTACTCCTCGCATACAGAAATCCATATTTGTTAGAGTTTATTTACATTTTAAGCATTCTTTTAGGTTTTTCTGTTACTTTTACATTTATTTTACACCCAATATATTGATATATATTATATTGCGCGTGCTATACTCTTAGATAAGCACTACAACTCAAATGTCCAACGTCTCATTCGGTTAATGAACTGACTACTTACTAGTTACTTGGGCACGTATTAAATTCTATTATGCATTATAGATGCAATAATAAAACGGGGTACAGAGTTAAATAATTCAAATAAAGACAAAACAACTTTTTAAAGCTAAATAATAGGTATTAGTTTATCAAAATGGGAATGTCCCGTTAGAAGGGATATTGTCACTAATCAAGTTGCTTTGTGGGTGGAAGGGACAGGTTTTAGACATTAAATTATCCTGTTTCTATCAACTGCAAATGTAGTTGTTTTCATACTATTGTCAACTATTAGAGATTACATACTATTTAAATTATAAAATATATGTAGGATTTTCGGGTAATTTTCTAAAGTTATCAGGTCATTTTACAGTGCTTCCGGCCATTTTATAGGTCCTGTTAGATCATCATAAGTAATGCCACGAGTGATTTCCAAATTATCGATAAATTCACGACTCACGAAGTGAGGAGTGAATTTATCTAGAGAATTTGGAAATCAAGAGTGGCATTTGTTAGGACTATTTAACGAATAAAATTAATCTGTTTACTCACAAATCATTATTTAACTATAGTTATTTTAAAATATTTATATATTTAATGTAAACGGCGATGTTTGAAAACAAATGAGAAACGATAGGTACGCTTCTACTGCTTCTTTTGTTTATCACTGCAACCAGATCATACTATTTATTGCCAAAGGAACGCAATATTGTAAGGAGGAGCTTTCTTTAATATGGTAATTATAACACTGATAAATATTTCGTGAAACACGGCTCTGATTGGTTGTAAAACAGAAATCATTGAAATGTGATTGGTCATTGACTCCCATTTGGGGCATGAGTTAAATAGTCATAATAACTAACTCACTGGCACTATCGAACCCGTAAGTTAATGGCCGCGCGGACATAAGCTCTCCATACACGCCTATCCTGAGCTAAAGTTTTCATGAAGTTTTTCAATCATTCCCTGTATAATAGATCATCATAATCCGGGTCATAATTATTATTTCATTTTTCTATTTTTTAAGTATATTTCATACCATGTCCGAGGTCTTGAAGACATCTTGCCTTGGAACAAAGGTATGGGGCGCGCGCGGGTTCAGAAGAACAAATTTTGCTGCAGAATTTTGTTTTGCATCAGAACGGTGCCTATCCAACATTGTAAGGTTTGAATAGCTGCTATAATTAGAGGCTTAAGGTTGAGAAAGTCAACTGTATCGGCTACGGGACTCGCCATACTGACCATATGTTCCCTTTAAAGGGTGCATGAAGGGTAACTTATGTGATTGACACAAGTGGATGTGAAATCAGAGGCCTGGTGTTAAGTATGGTCGCCTCCTGGATTCCTTTAACACTAAATATATCAATCCAATAATTATATATTTAAAATGTAAGATGCTATAATGTCCACCGCTGTGGTCTCGAGGTAGCCTTCTGTCTTGTCACGCAGTGGGCCCGGGTTCGTTCCCCGGTCGGGGCAGTTTTACTGGGTGAGGTTTTTATCGGGGTTTTCGCTCACCTGCAAGAAAAATGTCAGGAAAACTTTAAGGCCCAAACGGTCCCCGAAATCTTATGGCCATCATCATCATCATCTTTACCATTATCATCATCATCATCATCATCATCCTTCACCGGCGTGGAAAGCAACGGGAAGCTACCACACCTACAAAATTCCCTAGTAAAGCTGCAAGCATAGCATGAAGATGCTATGATTGCAGTGTAGGACCTGCCCTCGGGCAGAATTACTATAGATGGATGGATTCTATAATATGCAACTAGAAAATCGCCTAAACAGAACGACATATGCGACAGGCTATTGATCTGACAAAAAGAAAAAAAAAAAAAAGGAAACTAACAGACGAAAATACTATTTTTATCTAAAAATATAAAGAAAGGAGATGGGATATGGACTATACATTGTAATAAGAATAACGGATCATGGCGTGCGTCAAACGCGTCGAGTATGTAAAACATTGACCGTAACCGGCTCTTGGCTAGGTGTACAACATCGAGGCTCATGAATACGTTTTAAATATTTATCCGTAGTTGAAAGAAGAATGTTAATTTTATATGAAAAAGGATATTTCAATTACATATTATTTTGTTTTAATGTCATATCTCATTCAGTTTTGTCAAGTATGCCTACGTCAGCGTCATTACTAAAAATGTTGAACCAACCTATAAATTGACTCTAACTAACTCACTGGCACTATCGAACCCGTAGGTTCATGGCCGCGTGGACATAAGCTCTCCATACATACCTATCCTGAGCCATTGTTTTCCAGTCATCCCCTGTATAATCTACTTACCTCAAGTCATAGTTAATGTAATTCTCTCACCTCATTCTTGGTCTACCAACTGGGCGTTTTTCCTCTGGTTTTCCTACCAGAAGCTTCCATGCACGTCTTTCATTCTCCATTCGTACCACATGTCCTGACCATCGCAGTCTACGAGACTTAACTGTTCTCATTATATCTGGCTTCCTATAAAGACATGTAATTCACTGTTATGCAGTCTTCTCCATTCATCTGTCTGTTCATCTCTCTTTGCTCCAAAAATTTTCCTAAGAACTTTATTCTGGAATACTCGTAATCTCCTTTCCATTAAACTCCGGAAAATTTTACCCCAGTTCAACTCATGTCCGCATTTTTTACGGTTGTATTTTTGTGGTGAAAGATCGTCACTCTTTCGACCAAGGTACTTTTTTCGTCTGGCTTATCACCTTCGACTAGTCCGGCATGGGTAACCCTATCGGCAGCAATGCTACCGCCGCGCCGGCATAGCTCTCGGGATCATTTAAGCACGCAAGTCACTCCACCACGACAAGGTAAAGATACCATGGAGGGCCTATAAATTGACTCAATGATGTTTATTTCTGGTAATAAAAGGAAAACTTTAAATATTATTTTATTAGATATTATTATTATTATTATTATTATTATTCGTCTGTTTTATTATTTAGGCCATCTGGCCAGTTACATTTCATCTCCTTCTGGGTCTCCCTATTGATCGTATACCTCGTGGAATTGTATTTATATATATTTTTTCAAGAGATGTGTCCGAAATAAAGTCGGTCAAACTCTGACTTACTCCTGAGAGCAGAAAGGGAGTACGGCCACGATAGATTAGTTGTACCGGTAGCAAGAGCTCGAAACGAGAAGTCCCGGGATTCTCTCAGTGAGTTTAACTGTCCATATCCATTATAAGTATAATGTATTTATATGCGTGAACGTATAACTTGTTTAATTTTATTGATGTCACCAATTTCTTTTTAACGATCGCTTTTAACTTAAAATTAATTGAAGAATCCTCAACTGAATTATATTGACGTATAATAAACCTCCATATTTTAATTATCTTTTTCAGCTCAAATGAAATTACAACTACAGCGTCCTGAGATTAAGACTGAAATATTTATTACGTTAACAGTTAGACATGAAAATAAAATATGAACAAGAAACGCAGACAAGGGTTCTACTGAAGTAAAATTTCTAGAGTACTTTCTGTCCTAGGGTGGGACCACTTCAGTGGATCCAATTTAAGGAAACATTAGATTAGATTTGCAGACCTTAGGCCCGAGTGACCACGAAGTTTCGGGTTCGATAATGTCGGAAAATTTGTACTTTTTTTTTAAAGGTAACTACACAGTACTGTATACAGACTTTATTAACGAAACATATTGTTTTTATTAAAATTCGTTTAAGATACCGTACAAAATATTTTATTAAGTTTTACATTTCATGCAGTAGTGCCACCTAATGTTAATTGTAAATATATACTTTGAAAATAACATACAGATATATTTTTTAATATAGTCTACATATAGTAAGCCTATTGCACATGTTGCCGAAAAAATAGATAGGGCGATAAGTTTTAGACGCCTATAGTGTTTGTTAACCAGCAAAATCGGATCATCAGGTGTATGAATTCATCTGAAATTAAAATTAAAAAATCGCTGTATCGGTCGCAATGTTCGATGCTTCACAACGAAACTCAGTATATGCTATTAGAATAAAACGAGGAAGCTATTTAAAAAAAAATCAGCTGCAAAATCGGACCATTAGAAGTGAGGGTTTACCTGAAATTTGAATCTAAAAAATTGACTATCAACCGCCATGTTTGGCTCGTCGAAATATATATACCATGTAATTAAATTGACTCTTAAATTGGTAATGCATCCTATAAGATACAATAGTTTAATTTACTTAATGTTTTTAATAAAGTAATGGAAAAAGGAATCAAAAGATATTATTGAATTGGTGTCAAATTATGAAAACATATTAAAATAGGTAATAACTTACCATTATGCATGATTTTTTTCACTGCGGTCTGATACTTTTTAATAAACTGATTTCAGAAATTGAGTTTCTCCAATTTAAATAAAGAAATATATCTCCGGTAAACCAGCAAAATCAGACTTGCTGAATAAATAGTTCCTGTATAAGGACTTTTCTATTAACTAACTAACTCACTGGCACTATGGAACCCGTAGGTTCATGGCCGCGCGGACATAAGCTCTTCATACATACCTATCCTGAGCTAATTTTTTCCAATAATTCCCTGTATAATCTACTTCCCTCAAATCACAGTTAATCTTATTCTCCCACCTCTTTCTTGGTCTACAAACTGGGCGTTTTATCTCTGGTTTTTCTACAAGAAGTTTCCATGCACGTCTTTCATTCCCCATACGTGCCACATGTCCTGCCCATCGCAGTGTACGAAACTTAACTGTTCTTATGATATCTCGCTTCCTACAAAGACCATGCAGTTCACTGTTATGTAGTCTTCTTCATTCAGCTGACTGTTTTTGGTTAATTTTGTAATACATAATTTTTTAAGCAGTTGACATGGTCCTTTATTACTTACTCAGTTACTACATTTATGCAAGACTGTCTTAACCCTTAAATTAGAGAAACAATAATTTCTCCTTGCCTGTTTTTTAAATGTTCCGGACCGCAGTAAAAACTAAATCATGTGAAAACTCAGCGTTTATTGTACCCTAGCTAATACAAGGAGTGCGCTGCTACGCCTAAATAAATTAAATGTTTTTAATTATATAAAACTTTCCTCATTAGAGGATTGACACAAGGACAATGTGATACAGATAACTAATTTTCGAAATTGATTAAATACGTATAGTTGAATAAGTAAAAAGAAAAATAATTATAAATCTATATCGTAATTATTCTTAGATGTCCTGTGCTGATTACGCAGTGTTGCCCGGGTATCTATTTATCCTGATCTTCTTGGCATAAATGAGCTGAAAGACAAAAATGGTTATTGAGAGTTAAAAGAATACCCGCCGTGCGCTGCTACGCTTTCCCGGGAATTTAGTCATCCCGATCTACTTGGCATCAATGAGCTGAAAGATAAAAATGGTTATTATGAGTAATCCGTAAAAGATCGACATATACTGTCGGGAACTTTTTTTGTAGATTTTTTTAGATATTCTATTCTATGTACATTAATTTGGTGTATTTGTTATGGTTTAGGCAGCGTAAACCATTTAAGCGTCCACAAAGTTCCGAAAAACACATTTTTAAATACAAAGGGCGATTTTTTAGGGGTGAAGGGGTTGAGTATTACAATTCTCTTATAGCCTAAAACCTTCTCGGGAAACTCCTGAGCATTTTGCCAAACAGACAGACAGACATTCGTTTTTATACATATAGATTATTCTGTAATTTGACAGAAATTGAGTAATTTCTACTCGTTTGTATATTGTTTTATAAGACCAGTCTCATGGACTAGTGGCCAGCGTTTCTGACAATTGTTCATGAGGTCCCGGGTTCGATTCCCTGTCAGACCACAGCATTTTTTCCTTAAAGGGTTCCTATGCTTGTTCATGATCTGCAATTTAGGTTAAGTTTAAATTAAGGACTCTCCTAGCAGTTCATTATCATTTATTACCATCATATCATAGGGGTAACGTAACTCTTCCTTTCAAGTGCCCCAACCTAAGAAATGGATTATAAACTCCGCCAGTGCCAGGAGAGAAAGCCAGAAATAGCTGGCGACATTGGACAAAAAAAAGTTTATAAACAATATTAAATAAATCAAATCAATATATGTGTTACAGGATGCATTGCCAATTTGAGGGTTAAGGGTTAGTTTCACCAACAGAGGTAACTGTATTATGCCAGTTTTCCCCATTTATAATACATAGCTTAAACTGGCGTAATATAGTTACCTCTGTTGGTGAAACCGACCCTAAGCAGGGATACGTTTACCGTAGTTCCAATAGAACACACCTAGATAATTTGTGTGCGTTATACGCTAAAGATTTGCTGACCATTTTGAAAGATACAGAGAGAGAGAGGGATAACACTTTATGGAGAAAACATTGTCGATATATTAGAAACTTCGTTAGATCCAGAAGGAAACTCAATCACCTGTACCAATTCTGAGCAAAGTTTCAGTAGTACTATAAACAAACTTGCATAAGGTATTATTTCGCTAACACCGTCTTTGGGGAACCGTGGTGCTACTTTCACTCGCCATGTGACTGATTGTGTACAGAACTGTCATTGATAGAAACTTTGCTCTTAGACAACATCTTATTTTTGGGGAAATAGAACTGAATACAAGGTAAGATGGTACCAATAATTAGGAACTTCCTCCATTTCTTATTTATTTATTTATGACAAAACATATCGGCCGCAGTGTACTAGTGGTTATGCTCCTTGCCTCTGGTCCCAAGGGACGCGGGTTCAAACCCGGCCGGGGTCGATGGATTTTTTAGGATGGAAAAATCCAAGGAGCAAGTCCTTCGGGAGGGACTTTAAGCCGTGGGTCCCGAGTCCGAAGATTTTCAGGCTCGTAAAAGATCCTTAAGCCTGAATGAAAAGGCCTCTAAGCAAAATTTACCGAATTTTCCCGTCCTAGTACTACCTTGGTTTCCTAGATGTCAGTATGAGGCGGAACGCTGACCACGGACCACTCAAATATCATCTATACGAAAACAAGTGTAATTAAATTAGTATGGTTAAAATTCTTCCCTGTAGGGGGAGAGCGCCTAAATCTCTGTTAAGGGAAGCATGGGCTTACAAGACAAGATGGCAAAACATTATAAATGAGCCTACTTAATCAGACGTCAGATGGACACCATCAGGCACATACACAAAAGTTAAATTTGATCAAGGTCCCGGGACCGACTATTTTGACCAGGGTTTCCTGTGGGCAAATGTTGAAATAGACCAAAAAGCCCGGCGCAGAAGCATTTGTTATTAATCACTCCGAAATAAAAAAACAGTGTCAACATTATAGGAGGAACATTCAGGCTACACTGTACGGTACAGGTTCGCACAAAACAACACCAGCGTCGTGGGAGTACCTGCTCCATGCAGTGTCTGAGGCACCCAAACTTTAACACTACTGGGCTAAATGGGCTCAAGCTTTGAAATTCAGGTCCCACTCTCTTCAAGAGAGGAACCTATAGTCCAGCCACCGAGTCTCCAGCTCTCACGTTTTCACGACAGTGTTGCCGATATGGATATTCAGTGGGAGGGGGGGGCGCTTTATGTATGTGGTTAGCAGAAATACAACCTCAACATCGCAGCAATTTCAAAAGTACTAACGACGTCAAGATCAGTGATTGGTTGTGGCAGACGTCAAATCCCACTTCAACTATTTCCTTATTGGCAGTAGAGGGCGAGTTTCTCCCTTTATCCCTCGTACAACATAAACGTCAGGGCCAGAGACTTGGCGGCTGGACTATAAGAATTGATCAATCACTGAAATATAGATTATTCTAGTCGCAACGCAATTCGTTGAATCTTTGTGTCCATTACACCGCCATACAGACATGGGTTAGCAGCTGAACCCCTTACAGTCAGCCAGAAAAGAAATTAGCCGTCAAGAAGTACAGGTACCTCAGAATCGGACATTGTTTCCGTCAGGGATTTGAGTTGAGCGAGATAGGACATTCCCAGGCTATCTCTTTATGTCTGTGCTTGTATATTGATCGATAGTCAGTGGCGGATTGTTACTCACCAAGTTATAAATCAATACAGTACTCACTTCATTAAAAGGGTTTTAATCAGTACTTTACTCAGAAAAATATATTTGGGGGAATTCATCTTTATAGGAGCTTGTGTAAAGACTTTCCATACAAACTATAAGTCTATCTATCAGATTATCTTATAAGTAATGTCGGTTTATAATTAATATAATGTTGTGTGTCTGAAGGTGTGATTCACTGGGAGTTTGTTACGAACGGGTGTGCAGTGGATGTGGATCTTTATCCTCAACAAACTGGAATGCGTTCATGGAATTTTGAGGGTCGCGGGTTTAAACACGACCGAACCCCATACTGCACGAACAATCATGACAAAATACAGGAATTGAGAGGAATCGAACACCTAGAACATCCAGCAGTTAGTCCTGATCTTGCGCCTTCAGATTACCATCTGTTTCGATCCATCACACATTCCTTGCGTGAAATTTCGAAAACATTGAAGCTGTGGAAATTGGCCTCAACGAATTCTTAGCATAAAAAACCAGATACTGGTACCTTTGCGGGATAATAAACCCCGCTGAAAGATGGCTCGAGAACATGGAATCTGATTGTATGTATTTTAAAGAGTAATTTAATTATACGTATAAGAGAAAATTATATGCTCAGGCTGGGGTTTGAACCTAGGACCTTTCGCACTCTAGGCGAAAGCTCTACCAACTGAACTATCTGAGAAACTCCAGTCTAAATGCAATTTTTTTCTCTTGTTTACGCTGTTAATTCCCGCGCACCAAATGCTATGAAGTCGTTGCTTCTATCTTGCAAATGGTGGCTTCTTTATTAGGATGTTTAATTGGGAAATTTATATTACAAATACAATTTTGTTTAAAAAATACTTTGTATATATAGTAGGCCTAACTGAACTACTCTATAGGAGCCAATTTTTACAAAAAAATAATATAACTATGTATAAATGTTTCCGGTAATATTGTTGTAACTAACTAACTCATTGGCATTTACGAACCCGGAGGTTCATGGCCGCACGGTAATAACCCCTTCATACATCCCTATTCTAAGCTAATGTTTTCCAATAATTTCCTGTTTAATCCACCTCCCTCAAATCTTGATTAATATTAATCTCCCGCCTCATTCTTGGTATACAAACTAAGCGCTCTCCCTCCAGTTTTATTACAAGAAATTTCCATTCCCGCTTTCTATATTCGTGCCACATGTCCTGTCCATGGCAGTCTACGAGACTTAACTGTACTTATTATATCTGGTTTCCTATAAAGATCATGTAGCTCATGTTATGTTGTCTTCTCCATTAACGTGTCTGTTCATCTCTCTTTAGTCCAAACATTTTCCTGAGAACTTTATATAAGAACTTCACTTAAAGTAAGAGTCCACGTTTCACATTAATATAATATAACTGTGAGTGTAATAGTTATATATCCATCCATCCATCCATCCATAGTAATTCTGCCCGAGGACAGGCCTTTCACTACAATCATAGCATTTTCATACTATGCTTTGCAGCTTTACTAGGAAATTATAGGTGTGGTAGCTTCCCGTTGCTTTCCACACCGTTGAAGGAAGGATGATGATGATAAGGATGATGACGATGATGATGGCCGGATGATTTTCGGGGAGAATTGGGTCCTAAGCTTCATGGTATTTGTCTTACAGGTGAGGAAAACCCCCGAAAAAACCTCACCCAGGAGCCTGTCCCAACAGGGAATCGAACCCGGGTCCGCTATGTGACAAGGCATTACGCTACCTCGAGACCACAGCGGTGGACAAGTTATATATATTATTTTTAAACTTTTTTGAATGAAGTTGGAATACAAGAATCCCTGAAATGTGTAATAGCATGCGTTTCCAGAATTGAGCCTACGTTTAATTTCTTTGTGCATCTCATTCCTATTTGTGATTATAATTTCTAGGTATTTCTCCATGAGAAATTGTCTCTGGATATTTGTATGCTAATAATCAATCTATTACGACCGAGTTTGAACCTCCGACCCTGGGAATCAGAGCAAAAGGAACGTATTTCCTAAACTACAGATGCAGATAATAGTATTATTAGAGACTAATAATACAAATACATACATATTAATATTTTTATATGGAACCTTGCCCCATCGTTCAATCCATGTAAGGGACGGGCCTTCTTGCCCCACTATAGTTCACGTCTGTGCGATCAAAATTATAACCGTAACGGAAGGCACAGTTTCGATCACCTACAGGATATTTGATCTTACTTTACCGCTCAAGGTCATGTACTTCTCACTCCCAAAATTATTTGGAGGAATTTGTCGGCCCCGTTGATTTAGTGGATATGTTCCTTGCCTCTAGACACGAAGGTCGCGGGTTCAAACCCGGCCGGGATCGATTGAATTTTAGGATGTAAAAATCCAAGGGGAAGTCCTCCGAGAGGGATTTTAAGCCGTAGGTGCCGATCTGATGATTTTTGGATTCGTAAAAGAACCTCACGTCTGGATAGAAAGGGCTCTGAGCAAAATTTAATTGACCTTCATCCATCCAAGTTAGTAGCCAACTTATTTTAAAAAAACACGCTAACAATTGAACGCTAAACTAATCTGGTGTACACTAACTTGCCCTTTTTTTTTTCACCCTCTACTAATATAGATGGACTCCTGGGATAGAATCCTATTATATGTGAGTAAACATATTGACAATTGGTGTTAGCGGAGACGTGTGTTATCACGTTGGCCAACATGACGCTAGCAGTGACTTTTTCTGCGATCGAATATTCATAGGTGGTACCCTGACATAGATTAGCCCGGGATTTTACAAAATAATGTTTTGTGTATTTGCAATTCGTGTATTTAGAATTATTGGTAGACTGTATATTGACATCATCATTACATTATCTTTTACGTAGTATTTTATATTGTAATATTAATAACATTTAATAAACCAACACTTAATGCATTCCTGTTAAACATATGTAGGCAATTTTTACATATCTGGTTGAAAGTAAGGGGATTTGAAGAAAACTGCTAAGACAGAAATAAATAGAAATATATTGTGAACAGAGACAACGCCAATTGTAACAACAATCGTGAAATAATAAAACTAAATAGTAAAAAAAAAAAGTAAATTCCATCAACAAAATGAATGTCGCTGTTATATCTTTAACCGGAACTACAGTATGTCTCAATTGAGATGTATTAACAAAACATTAAGTTATAAGAATGGTTTTAGACAATTAAATTTGTGTTATTTCGCACTTACTTGGAACTGATATCTTGAGAAACAGGTACGCCTGTCACATGCTTCTTACGGAAAAATACGTTAAAAACGCTGTGAGTTTCGAACCGCGCTCTTTGCTACTCAGCGAAAGGATGCAAACAGGTCACCTGCTCTTGGCACGCGTGGTACAGATGCTGCCACCTAGTATCGTAAGATCATAACAGTGGCGGCTCGTTGGTCACTTTAGGAAATTTCGATAAATGATACATAATCTTTATGGGAAACCAGATTTAACAAGAACAATTAAGTCTCATACACTGCGATGGGTAGGACATGTGGCACGAATGGAGAATGAAAGACGGATATGGAAACTGCTTAAAAGAAAACCAGAGGAAAGCGACCAGTAGGTAGGTCAAGAATGAGGAAGGAGAATAACATTAATCATGATTTGAGAGAAGTAGAATATACAGGGATTGACTGGAAAACATTAGCACAAGATAGGGATGTATGGAGAGCTTAAGTCTGTGCGGTCATGAACCTACGGGCTCGATTGTGGCAATGATTTAGTAGCTAAGGAGGTTTTCCCAATAAAATCTTAATCGATCTCACTTAGTAGACACCGAAAATGACCATGACAAAAAAGTTTATGTATATCTGGTAACCCTATAATGGCAGCAATTTCCTTTCTTTTTTTTTCGGAACCAAACTCGACGTATAAGAATCAATTCACAAAAGTAATTCAAATCCGTTAACCAGCATAAATGGGAACATTCGGAATGGGGTTTCATCTAACTAACTAATTAACTCACTGGTACTATCGAACCCGTAGGTTCATGGCCGCGCGGACATAAGCTCTCCACACATCTATGTCCTGATCTAATGTTTTCCAATCATCCCCTGTATAATCTACTTCCTTCAAATCATGGTTAATATTACTCTCCCACCTCATTCTTGGCTTGCCAACTGGATGTTTTTCTTCTGGTTTTCCTACAAGAAACTTTAATGCCCCTCTTTCATTCCCCATTGGTGCCACATGTCTTGCATAGGATTTCACCTAAAAAAATTAAAACACTATAGCAGCATCAATTTACAATTTTTTTGCAATGAAACTCAGTATATGACATTGAAATAAAACGAGGAAGAAGTAGGATTTACTGAAATTACAAATTGTTATAACTCCTGCTATCTTCATTTCTGAATCAGTTATATGTGTGTCATCAATCACCAAAATATCTATTGTGTTGTGACCACTAAGACTGGAAAATATGCATCTGTCTTAAAACATCAACCATCTTCTGAACAATACAATTTGACAGTTTGTTCTTAACCCATTTGCACCAGAAGATAAGGTACACTCATCAGCTGTTAAATGGCCTTAAACTTAGAAGACGAAGTACATTTGCTTAACTCTGCCTGTTATATATTTTGCAATATTCTGTACATCCCTTGGCAGGGTAACCTTTTGTTAACATTTATGAATAGTAGAGGAATGTGTTTTGACTTTCGCACTTATTGTGATCTCAAGTACCATTATCTTTTGTTCGTTTTGAATGTCTGAAATTAGACAATATAATTTACGGTAACCTAAATCCAGTTTCAGGGGAGATGCATTGAGCATTTAAACCTAAAGTGAATGGGTTAAAGTAGAGAGTACATGTGTCATAAAAGTGCTGAATTGCACTTAAACTTGAATTTTGTATATAATGTTTCTGCATTAATTTCGAGGACTTCAATTTACTGTGGGCTGACATGAAGCTAATTCCCAGAACTATAGAACTCTATGACAAGGAGAACAATATTAGCATAAACATCTTCAAATATGTTGTCTTTCTTGTTAGCTACAAACGTTACATTTCACGAGATCACAAATTTGCTACAATTTCTGTCGTAACACTAGCACGGACTGTGGGTTATGAGTATACTTTTGCTTGCCTGTGCAGGGTTAAAACTTGCTTGCATAACAGAATGACCTCACAGTACCTATGTAACCTATTATATCTTAGAAAAGGATATCGACAAGATGCTAGATGTGGAGGAAATCATCAGTAAATTTGACATAATCGATGCATAGTTTTGCATTATGAGAATATTGAGGTATGTGTTTGTTTTTATACCAATATATTTCACGTAGACTATATTTTTGTAAAATAATCCAGAAAAACTACTCCTACAAGATAACTCTCTAAATATCTGCAAACCCTACCCACAATCTAGACCTATTAGATGGAGGATTGATAAAAGCACACGTAAACCCTGAAACACTAAATTGCTTTCAAGTCTACAAAGAGATCATTGGGACAACACAAGATAGAGATACAAGTAGTTGGAAAAATTTTTGTAGACCGTAACAGTCATTTCAGGACAGCAAGATAAAAGGAAAATGATGATGATGAAGTGCACAAGAATTTTCTTAACTTCACATTAAATTAGTAACCAATATTTTTTTATTAAAAACGCATCATTTTTATTTTTACACACTTTTTTCCTATTCATCACACAAAATGTCAAAAGTTAAGCGTATTTAATAATACATTTCAAGTACATTCACACAGAAATCAATCATTACAGTTTCAATACAAAAAGGCTTAAAAAAAATGTGATGATGAAATTCTAACAAGTGAACGTCAACCATTGATGCCAAAACCAACCTTGAAATATCACTGAGATGTACCAACACTGTGTCCAAAAAAATTATCTACTGCTTTTAACTGCAAGGCACTAAAATATTGTGCCAAATCTCTTTAAATTACAGGGAACTAATTCAACTCCTGACGAGGTAGATTGGATAACTTTCACAAAGAATGAGTAATTTTTTTATATCTTACCTCATAGTTTATGTTTTCTTAAACAAGGGAACTGCAGTTTCTAAGGGGACACATCCCTCCCATTTTCAACCGACATTATGACTACTGGATTTTCGTTGGAATCTCCATATATAATGTTGCCATTTGGTATTGATTTGATGAACTTTGAGATCAGATCCTGTTCATCAGGAATTTCGAAATTCATGGATTTAAATTTGTTCTTCTGAATATATACCTTCTCCTAAACTGTCAGTTTTAGAGTTTTTTCCAAATGTTTTAGAAGTTTGGCCTCTTTTTCAATTTTCAAATTTAAATCTATGAATTTTGAAATTCCTGATGAACTGGATTTGATCTCGAAGTTCATCAAATCAACAGCATGGCAACGTTATAGATGGATAATCCAACGAAAATCCGGTAGTCATAATGTCGGTTGAAAATGGGAGGGATGTTTCCTCTTGAAAACTACAGTTCCCATGTTTAAAAAAAACATAAACTATTAGGTAAGATATAAAAAATGATTCATTCTTCATTAATAAAAACCTCATAATGTTATTTCCCATATTTATCTATGAATAACTTTCACAACCTGCCATCCATGCCGCATCCTGCATCACTCTACTCAAGCAGGGATGTCAATTTACTTGGCACATTGGGTTGCCATTCTTGGATTCTGGCTTTGATTTCTATGCCCTGCAGTAAGAGCAGCAGATAATTTTTTAACATGGTCTTAGTTCATCAGAACGCATCTCTGGGAGAAATTTCAAGATAGATTTCAGGATGCAAAGGTTGGCAGTTCCCTTGTCTGTATCAATATCATAAAGAGGAATAAGTTTAAAAAATCTAATTTCTATTTGTTATTGGTCCATAATGACTTTTCACTCACTTCTTCTTTAGTAAAAAATATTTGTATCACATAAGCAACGTGTGTTAAAAACAGTAATACTGACATCTGAACAAATGAAGAGTCATTATAGACCATAAAAGTTTATATTAACATGATTATTTTGTTAACATTAAAATTACTTACTGGGAACTATAAAATTCATGATGTGTGTGTGGTCCTAAATGCTATCCACTGCTTTGGATTCTGTGTTAGGTGGATACATGGAGTCATCTATCCACCAGCACAGAATCCGAAGCACGTTAAAGTGCAGTGGATGGCATTAGAACCATACACAGTTTTGGACAAAAGTTTCCACCTATCTTGGCCATTCCAAGTCTCCTCTTCCATCATTTCCTTCCAGCCAACTCTTCTTTTCTTGAAATCCTTCTTAACTTGTCGTTCCCATCTGCATTTGAGCTTGGTGTCTTTCTTCCTAATGTAAATTCCTGTACTTGTTTTGGTATCCTTCCAGTATTCATTCTCTTAATATGGCCTTACCATCTTATTCTACTATCTTCCATCTTATCTTTTCATCAATAATGTGCAAGTTATTTGGCTGAATGTTGATGTGGGACCACAAAGACTCCTCATGCAGTGAGTTTGGTGTAGCAACTTGTGTATGCTTTACAGTTTTCTAGTGTTGTTTCTTCAAGAAATGCCATTAAATGCTGATTGTTGTTGACAACAGATAATAACAAAGAGAGACTGTACACATTTATCAACCTGAATGTAAACATAAAAGAAAAACAGAACCATGAATTAATAAGTTCCCAGCAAGATTTCTTTCAATCTGATGTTCAGCTCCAAACAGTTGGAATAAGTTATGCAAAGAGAAAAATTTCTGCCCAGAGTGAGGTTTGAAACCTGGATTTTCAGTTTCACATGCTGATATTCTATGATTTGTGCTAGCCAGGCAGATTGACATCAAATGGTAGAGCATCAACACATACAGCTGAAAGACTGAGGTGAAAATCTTGGTTCAGGTAGGAATTTTTCTCTTTTAGCATTCTTTAAAGATGGTTTGTCTGTTTATGTTAATTTACCTATTAATTTCAATGTTAATATTATTCGATTTTAAACATCTTAATGATGGACAAATTATATTTGAAAAGAAAAATGTACGCCTAGACTGGGATTTGAACCCAGGACCTTTGACTCTCTATGTCAATGCTCTTCCATCTGAGCTACCTAGGCCTCCAATCTAAATGCGTATTTTTCTCTTACACATAGTTAATTCCCTAACCCCAAATGCTACGAGCCGTTGCTACGATTTTTGCAAATGGCGGCTTCTTTATTAAGAAGACTTTTTATTGGGAAATTATAATTTGTCCATCATTAAGATGTTTAAAAATGAATAATATTAACATTGAAAGAAGCACTACTGGATTTTTCCCAATAAAAAGTCTTCTTAAAAAGAAGCCGCCATTTGCAAAAATCGTAGCAACGGCTCGTAGCATTTGGGGTTAGGGAATTAACTATGTGTAAGAGAAAAATATGTGTTTAGATTGGAGACCTAGGTAGCTCAGATGGAAGAGCATTGACATAGAGAGTCAAAGGTCCTGGGTTCAAACCCCAGTCTCAGCGTATATTTTTCTTTTCAAATATAATTTACCTATTAATCTACTCCAGTCTAAGCATATATTTTTCTTTTCAAATATAATTTGTCTTTCAGTGAGAAATGTTAAATCTACTGGCTTTATAAAGTAATGTTAAAATTCCCAATAAAAGTGTTGTTAAATAAGAAGCCATTACTTGTGTGATTAGGCAACAGTTTGTAGCATTTGATGCTCTCGGGAATTAAAAATGTATAAGAGAAAAATTTGTGTATAGATTGGAGTGTTTAGGATTGCTCAGACGAGTAGATTTTGGCATCCAAAGCCAAAGGTCCTGAGTTCAAACCCCAGTCTAAGCATATATTTTTCTCTTCAAATATAAAAATATTACTTATTATAGTTGGAAATTAGTTGATAATGGGAAGATCATCATGATCTCTGAGGTTTAATGCCTTAATCACATTTTGATTCTATTGATAACTTGTGTACCATATCATTTACCTCATCAGATATTCTTCATCTTGTAAACTGGGGTTACTTGAAATTTTTAAAGTTACCACAACAAATTATGCCTAGAGGAACTTAAATTTCTATTGTACTTTTTGAGTCTTGGTGCAATAAACTTTTTTTGCAAAGCAATTATTTTTTGGTGTTTATTTTTTAATTTACTAGGGGCCGCAATTACCCAGAAGACTTCAGTTACTCACTTAAAAATGCTGATTGGTTCAACTTAGATTTTATATGAATGCAAGAAGTCACTAAGTCATTTGATACACAGTTTAGAAAATAAAAAAATAAATAAATAAATGGTATTCATGAAGTAGAATAAGTGAGGAATATAAAACAAAATACAGATGAAACTTCTGATCATGGGAAAGAGATCCTGTACAGACAAATGCTTGTAATTTAACATACAAAAATATTCAACAATAATGATGATGATCATAATAATAATAATAATAATAATAATAATAATAATAATAATAATAATAATAATAATAATAATAATAATAATAATATAATAATAACAAAGTAACTGGCAACATCAAAACCATAGGTTCATAGCTGCACAAACAAAAGCTCTCCATACATCCATATCCTGAGCTAATGTTTTCCAATCATCCCCTGTATAATCTGCTTCTCTCAAAATTATGGTTAATGATATTCTTCTTCTTCTTCCTTCCAAGTATTAGGCCAAGGCCTGTTACGATCCTATAGAAAATTTTCCCTCCAGCGTTTTGATCCTTCCGGGAAATTCTCGTATAAGACTTGAAAGCATAATAATAGTCCCTTCGATTGGTTGCTGGCCAAAGGAACTCCCACCTCAATCTTGACCTACCTACTAGGCACTTTCCCTGTGGTTTTCCTACGTGGAGTTTTCATACCCCTCTTTTCAATCCCCGTTAATAATAATAATAATAATAATAATAATAATAATAATAATAATAATAACCACATCTTAGAAGAATTACACATGGAATCTTTAGAAAACAAAATTTCTGATTATAAGTCAAGATGGATACAACATGTTCATCGAATGGAAGATCACAGAATACCCAAACTAATGTTAAGATATCAACCTGCAGGAAGAAGAAGACCAGGACGTCCACTCAAAAGACTTCTGGATGGTGTTTCTCTTGAGGCCGAAACAGGTCAACAAATGGCCTAAATTCGTGAATGTACTATGATGATGATGATGATGATGATAATAATAACCAATCTGGTATTTCTTCCTTTCTTCCACTTACTTATAACAGACACTTTTAACTTTACAATCTAACCCTCTCTTGGTTAACTCTTGTTTTTTTTCAACCCCGACGCTATTAGGGCATTCGAGGGCTAGGGAGTCTTTCCTTTCTTCCATTTCTTCTTTCCTTTATTTTCTTTTCTTCTCCAGAAAAGTCTGACCAGAGGCTATAAGATGGCAACCCCATCCTGGTCTTGCCTTCCTTTGGCCAGCAACCAATCGAAGGGACTATTATTATGGTTTCAAGTCTTGTACGAGAATTTCCCAGAAGGATCAAACTTATGATGACCAAATGATTTGCAATGATCAATTTATAATTTACAAAAAATAGCTGCCAAATTTAATATGGAAATATCAATTAACAAAATTAAAATTATGGCATTTCATGGGAAGGACCCCATACAAAATAAAATCTGTCTCCAGAATAAAATTTCAGAGAGATCTAATCAATTTAAATATCTTGGATATTATCTCTCTATCTGGATGAAAAGAATATCCCTGAAAAAATTATAGTTATAATAAAGTTTGGGAATTATTAATCAAGATATGAAACCATCCCTCGTACAAAAAAAACCAGATTATGTTTATATAACACTTTGGCTAGACCAGTGTTGACCTAGGGTAGTGAAGCATGGACACTAAAAAGACAACATGAAAGCAGAATAACGGCTTGTGAAATGAGATTCATGCGCAGAACAGCGGGTTACACCAGACGGGATCAGAAAAGGAACACCAATATCTTAAAAGAATTGAAGACTACACCAGTTTTGGAATATATTAAACAGTACCAACTAAATTGGAAACACCATCTTGAAAGAATGAGTTCAAATCGGATTGCCAAAGCTGTTTATAATTATATATCAAGAGGGCGAAGATCTCTGGGCCGTCCTATGAAACGCTGGAGGGAAAATTTTCTATAGGATCGTAACAGGCCTTGTCCTAATACTTGGAAGGAAGAAGAAGAAGAAGAAGATAATAATAATCTTCCTTTTTACTCTAGATAAAAAAAAATAGATATCAGTATTAATATTATGAATTATCTAGATGTTATATTTTAAATTAACACTTTCCGGAATTGGATATACTTTTATTTTAGAAAGAAAAAATTATGTTCGAATGGCTATTGGCCTTCAGATGAAAGGAGAATTGTATAAGTGGAAAGAAATTTGACGTTCCTATCAGAAGTTTGAATGGCGTAATTGTTATCGCACTGACGTACAAAGTCAGAGAACCAGGGTTTGACTCCCAGTTCAAACATAATTTTTCTAAAACAAACATAACATATTTACACAATATTCAGCTGATAAGGAAAGTACAAAAATATATAAATACCCTCTTACTAATAAACCTTATATAACTTTTATACAAGGTTTATACACATCTCAGTTCAAAATTCTTACTAATAAACACTGTATTAGCTGTTCAGTGTATAAGAGGGGTACAACTTTACATGGGAATTGTTATACATGCCTTCAACCTTGTTTAAGGATTGTATAACTAGACAAAATGGTGGACTTTAAGATCAGCTGATTGTTTTCTTATGATATTAATGAACGTTTCCTTAAATTTAACGCAAAATGCAACAATTTAATGACTGTTAGATGGGTACACAGGACATAAATAATATTAATAAAGCTATGGGTAGGAAAATAAAGGCATCATAAAATGCCTTTTGTTACATTCATTCTCGATTAGGCTTAATAATATTTTAAAATTGAACATTGATTCACAAAAGAATTATGTTCTATAATAGTTGCTGTGAGACAAGATTTAACCTGAATGTAGTTTAAATGCTTTGTGATATTATTTTAACAAAACTTCCTTACATCAATAATATATAATAAACATACCAATATAAATGATGATTTTAATTATAGAGTGTATTGCAACAAACCATTCATTAGCATGATAGTCTTGTGGTTAGGGCTTCCGACTACAGTCCGTGAGGTACCAGGTTCGATTCCCGATCAAACTGCAGATTTTGATTTTCTTAAAGGGTTATTCTGTTGTCGCTAACATTTCGTAGTATTTTGAACTTATTCTAACGATTCTTAAAACAATGTATATAATTAATAAGTAATGGGAAAAACTTTTATTAGTTTTGAAGAATTTTTTGAAGTTCTTGTCGTTAGATGGCAGCACATTATCTGTGAAACATATTCTACGATATATTTGACATACCGGATAGCCTAAAGAAAAATGTAAACAAATTAAAACACACTTATTTTTTTCCATACCTCCCCAATTTGGGAATCTGTATTAATTCTTATCCATACTCATTTCTTGCACAATTAATCACTAGTTGATGTTGTTTTCTTTCTGTTACAAACTGCGTGTAATATGTTCTGACATCATAATGATGACGAGTAAGAGACGTACCGTGTATAGGGGTCGTATTGTTATATAGCTCCTGTGTAATGTTTACTAGTAAGGAAATTATACATGATCGATATAAGGCTTATACATTGTATAACTAAACAAATGGTGAAAGCTGGTATAAGAGATTTTTATTAGTAGGACTGTAAGTGTTAAGGCAAGATGCCTTGGTGCAGAGTACGGGACTTGTGCTGGTTAGAGTCTGCATGGAGGAAGAAATTTTGTCTGCCAATATGGTACTGGTGCCCACACAGCATCATGAGAAATTTTTATAACTATAATAAGTAGCAGTTCCAAGTTGAGAAAACCATCTACAACGACTGGGGACCTGACACGCTGACCACACATCACCCCTATATTGGTTAGATCATTGTTTTCTCTTGGTGATTAACACATGTGAGGCCAGCAGCTGGCTGGTTGGCCAAGGGCATTCTAGGCCTCTCATGCCATTGAGTTTTAGTTTAATAATAACCTAGAATTTTATTACATAATTGGCTTCTTAATGAAACTATCTATCTATAATGGTGTAATTTTATTATATAATTGGCTTCTTAATGAAACTATCTATCTATAATGGTGCAGCTCATTACTAAGCCATAGCCTCTACTTTGTAAGGAATTACTAGATCAAGTTAATTTTTAGTTACCTTAATTGCTCAGAGATGTCTTGGATGGCATTTGGTCAACACACCGACCCAATGAGACACCTAACAGATAACTAAGGTATTACTAGGACATTGAGATTGGTGGATTTTGCTTAGAGATCTATTTATTCAGGCTTAAGGATCTTTTACGAGCCTAAAAATCTTCAGACTTGGGACCCACAGCTTAAAGTCCCTCCCAGAGGACTTGCTCCTTGGATTTTTCTGTCCTAAAAAATCCATTGACCCCAGCTGGGTTTGCACCCGCGACCCTCAGAACCAGAGGCAAGGAGCATAACCACTAGTCCACTGCAGCCAACTTCTGCAAAATTTTAAAAAAATAAAATAAAATATACTGAGAACTGTACTTTTCTGAAATTAAAATATAGATCCAAAATTAAAATAATTTTTAGATTATATTATCAGCATCCCATGGTATCTTTACCCTGTCGTGGTGGAGTGACTTGCGTGCTTAAATGATCCCAAGAGCTATGCCAGCAGTAGCATTGCTGCCAATAGGGTTACCCATGCTGGACTGGGCAAAGGTGATAAGCTAGATAAGTACCTTGGTCGAAAGAGTGGCAGTCTTTCACCATAAAAATACAACCATCAAGAAATGTAGACATGGCATAGGAACCCAGATATAATAAGAACAGTTAAGTCTCATAGACTGCGATGGGCAGGACATATGGCACAAATGGTGAATGAAAGACGTGCATGGAAGCTTCTTGTAGGAAAACCAGAGAGAAAACACCCAGTTGGCAGACCAAGAATAAGGTGGGAGAATAATATTAACTATGATTTGAGGGAAGTAGATTATACAGGGAATGATTGGAAAGCATTAGCTCAGAATAGGGATGTATGGAGAGTTTATGTCCGTGTGGCCATGAACCTACGAGTTTGATAGTGCCAGTGAGTAAGTAAATAAGTAAGTAATATTATCAGCATAATGTTAGTGTGATTGCTTCAGATTAAAATTAAACATACATACAGTCCTGGGATCTTGCATAAGTCACATATATTCCAATAGTCTCAAGTAACCCCAGTTACGGTAGAAATATTTCCAAATTTTCTCATTTATAAAACCAATTATAAGCTGAACATCAGTCGAGTAATCATGTTTAGTTGCTAATTTAATATGAGCAATTAGTTCTTTTCATCAACAATCTTATTTCTTTTTAAAAACCTCTCATAGTTAGTAAATGTTTCTCATTTGGTGAGCACATTATTGAGCAATAGATATTCATCTGTTTTTTCCAATGTGAACATTTCCATCTTCTTGTCATGCTTATAGTTTATGGTACAGAACCTTATTTTTATTTATTTCAACAAGTGAATAAATATTATATTTTATTTACACTTTTTTGTATTTAAAAATGTCTCTATTCCATGAGATTGTCAAGACTTGCCAATAGCTTCAGCTTCTTCCACTGTGTCAGGTAATTCTAAGTTAAGAGTTTCAGGTAAGTGTAAGAGACAGAATACCAGCGAGTATAGACATTCCACCAACAGCAGCAGTGGCAGAGATTCTAGATATCTCTCCTGTGAACAGAATCATTTTATTTATTTTAACAAATCTGTAATATAGAGAAAAATAATGTAATTACTTATGAATCAATACTAGGTCATTCTATGCCAGGAATGTATCCATGAATCAAGTTATGTTAACCAACATGATAATGCACGAATATGCTATCAGATTGCAGTTTTTTATATATTTGTATAGGATGTAACATCTCCAGGGGACATCGGTATTTACTTCAAGTCTCATGGTAGAAAATGCTGGCAGATTCACTATACAATAACAGATTGAAAATATAGGAAGTGAACTAAATATATTCAAACTATTAGATAGAATTGCACAATACAGAGATGAATGAATGGACCACGTCAATAGGATGAATAACAATAGAATTCCGAAACAGATTCTTCATTACAAACCACTAGGACGAAGAAATGTTGGAAGACTCAGTAAAAGATGGACAGACTAATTCTAGCATGAGATCGGAACAGATCTTAAAGTCTAATCCTTGATGCTGCTGCTGATGATGATTTATGGGATGCCGAGAACATCAAAATATCCCAAGAAGCAGCTAAAGAAAAAAGATGGGAAAAAGCAGAACAACTATCAAACAAAGTTAAACTGAAGGGACGTAAGGAAGCTGTCGCAAGTTCAGGCTGATGACGAGACACGACTGTCACCACCTCCACCAATTGGGAATGTTTCCATCCAGCAGCTGCTCGCTTTGTGCTGATCCCCACCAGGAAATGAGCCAACAACATCTGCTCGACTGCCACAACTGAGCTGAGAAGCCCAAAGAAGAAGGATTTTGTCAGCCTGTACTGGAAGGCTAGAGAGAAAATTGCTTATTGCCAGTTCCTAAATAAATATATTTGTTCAATCACGACTAAATCCTTATACCAAATAATATTCTGTTTTCATTTTATTTCATTAGGTCAGAAATGGGCAAGTTAGTGTATACCTTGTGCATTATAAACTGGCAGGTCTTGGGAAACAAGAGGTGAATAGGTACTACTATAGTAAAATCACAAATGAAGACTCTCATGTTTATGTGAGTTATACACAACTACATCATAATGCTTTCAGAGAGCCAATCGTCTCCAACTATTGTATGTTAAACAAGGTGGAAATTGTACTTCCATGATGCACTGGATCCTTGCTACCCACCTTTGTTCATGCCATGAGATATAACTGACATTAGAATATTGACTCATCTGTTATTACTGAAAAGGCATTTCAAATATGAATGTATAATTGATTATAATGTAAACCAAACTTATAACTAACTGCAAAATTACCCTGTGTAGTACACGACAGGAACTATGTCAACACTGATACAAATAATAGAGACGGAGTTTTCTTTCAGGTCTGTACTAGGGTTGAAATATAGAGTAACAGGTAGTCCTTAGGCTATGAATGTTATAAATAAGTAATGGTCCCCAACCAACAGATAACAATGTGCGAAGTATAAACCAGATTAGTTTACAGTTTAATGGATAATATGATGCCCATAAGGATAAGTTGGTTGTTCTGTTTGAACAATGACTACTGCATGTTTTACATTGTAAATATGGTGATTTTATGCTGAAATTAACTCAACTTCTCATTCAGTTATAAGGCATTTCTTGTTTTTTTTTTGGGAAAAAATCAACATATACATTCTTATATTTGAATTATGTTGGGAAGTAAAATATACATTCTTCTTCTTCTTCTTCACTTCATGGACTAGGCAAATTGCCTGTTCTGCCTCACAGTTGTTCTGTCCATCTTTTCACTGGCCTTCCTACGTTCCTTGAACCTCTTGGCTTGTAGTTACATGCTGCTTTGGTAATCTTGTACATTCATTCTTTCTACATGTCTAAACCATTTGCATCTATATTCTTTGATTTTATCATTCAATGGATATATATTTAGCTCTGTTACATTAATTCTTTCTACATGTCTAAACCATTTGCATCTATATTCTTTGATTTTATCATTCAATGGATATATATTTAGCTCTGTTACATTCATTCTTTCTACATGTCTAAACCATTTGCATCTATATCTTTGATTCTATCATTCAATGGATATATATTTAGCTCTGTTCTTATATCTTCATTCTTTATCCAATCCATTCTTGTGCAGCCTTTTGTTCTTCTAAGGAAGTTCATTTCTACGCTTTGTAATTATTTGGTCATTACCCAAGTTTCACTCCCATAAAGTAATACAGGAACTGCCAATGTTTTATAAAACTTCAATCTAGTATCTCTTCTTGTTTTGTTATTTAATGTTCTATGTATAGTTCCACACATCATTTGAAATCTTGACAGTTTCGCATTTACGTCTCTTTCAGTTTTTGTGTTTATAGTAAAATTACAACCCAAATAATTAAAATTTGTTACTTGTTCCAAAGGTTTGTTGTCTATTATGATTTTTGATCTTATATGTTCACTTCCCCAAAATGCCATTATTTTTGTTTTTCCTTTTGATATTTTAAAATTATATTCTTGGCATAACTTATTTAATTGATGTAACGAATATTGCAAATTATTTTCATTTTCTTGAATAATAACCACATCGTCAGCATACATTAAAACGTTTAACATTCTCATCCAACGGTTCATCGCTACAAAGTATAATAATCACCTCTCTAAATACCAACAAACACATCGAGGTTTACCACAGGGTTCTGTACTCAGTACCATTCTCTTCAATATCTACATTAATGATCTACCTAAGCATATAGAAAAGCTCGAAACAAAAACTCTACTTTTTGCTGATGATGTTGTAATATGGGTCTCCAAACCGAAAAACCAAAGTCAACAATTAATAACCATAGCCCAACAATCACTAATACAGTTAGAGAATTGGACATCCCAGAACTTAATGAAGATAAATATACAGAAAACAAATTATCAACTATTTACATTAAGAAAGAAACCACTACCCATCACTCTGAAATTGGAGGGTGAATTATTAACTCAAACACATGAAGCAAAATATTTAGGAATAACTCTGGACACAAAATTAACATGGAAGAAACACATGGAGAATATATGTACAAAGATAGAAACAAGGTTACCATTATTAAAACGATTAGCAGGGAAAAAGTGGGGTTGCAACACACAAACCCTAAACACCTTCTACCAAATGTACATAAAACCTGTACTTCAATATTGTGAAGAAATCCTAGTAACTACTAAAGTGGAAAAAACTTAATAAATTGCAGAACCAAATCCTCCGTCTGATAACAGGAGCCGTTAAAACAACACCAATCACTGCCATGCAAATCTTAACAAATAACCCAAACATAGCATCTGAAATTGAGAAAACAGCAGTCACACAGTATGAAAAATTTTTAAGGCTACCCCATAATAACTGGACCCAAAGAAAACCACAAGTATGTTTAAAATCTCAGCAAAGCTTCCTAAGCATTGTACAAGAAATCAAACAGAAATTGCAACTTCCACATTCAAAAGAAAATATGCAGATGAGAAACAACCCTCTAGAATTTTTGGAAATCGAATATAACCTTCATTTAACAGAAGACATCAAGAAATCTGAAACTCCTCCATATATTTTAAAACAAATGTCACTGGAAATGATAAATCTAAGATACCCAGCTCCTGAATGGATACATATTTTTACAGATGGCTCCAGCCTACCAAATGATGGTGGCACTGGTGCTGGTGCAGTATGTCCACTTTTTTCCTTTATCGTAAACTAAACACAAATTCAACAAACTTTGATGGCGAAATTCTAGCAATTTTCTTAAGTTTACAAAATCTTTTATATCACATCCAAAAATTTACAAAAGTTGTAATTCTATGTGACTCCAAAGCAGCCATTCTTGCTATAACACGAGACACAACACCCAAAAGCATCAAAATTATCGAATGTCACAAAATGATAAAACATTTATCCCGTCTACATAAAAAAGTTGTACTTCAATGGATTCCGGCCCATTGTGGAGTGACAGGCAATGAAATAGCCGATTTTCTAGCCAAGAAGGGTAGCAAAATTGTTTCAAACCCAACTTCTGCTCCAGTTTCCTTTCACTCTATCAAAAGAATTATCTCAAATAAATACATCAATAAACTTAGAGAAGAATACACCACCAAAACATCTGGAAAGGAATGGGAAAATCTACAAGCTTATGACATTACTACATTACAAAGAAAATCTGCAGTAGCAACATTCAGACTGCTAACGGGACATGACTGCTTGAATAAACACCTACACAGAATTGGCATAACAGATTCACCTAAATGCCCTTTTTGCAATTTAAATGAAGATATGGAAAGAAACCATCTCCTCCGTTGTCCAGCTTTTGTAGAAGAGACCAGCCTTTCTGCTAAATATTGGAGTGCAAGAGAGCGAATGATTTCATTATCAAGTGCTCGACATTAGATACCAACCAACCAACATTTTAAAACGGCCCATTCTTATACGTACATTAACATTACTTTTCAAATTTTGGATGATGTCATTAATATATAAATTAAAAAGGGTAGGTGATAAACTACACTCTTGTCTTACACCTCTGTTTATTAAAATTGGTTCAGTCTTTGATGTGCCTATATTTATTATAATTTGAGATTTTACATATAAACTTTTTATCATATAAATTAATTTTGCGGGGTAGCCATGTATTTTAATAATTTTCCATAACTTATCTCTCTATCCACACGATCGAATGCCTTCTCAAAATCAATAAAAGCAACATGCGTCCTTAGGTTATGTTCTCCCCTTTTTTCAAATATTAGCTGTAACATGAATAAATTATCTGTTGTACACCCTTAGACAAAAAAAAAGTCATCTCTTGATTCTATCAACCGATCGGGGAACTTCGTGAGCACTCGCAGAAGCTTTATTCACATTAACACGTTTTCAGTAATTGTGCTGTGGTGTTTGCTAGTTAACGTAGTGCACACTCAAGTAACATAAAATAGAGAGCTTGCCTTTGTGTGTATCCGTGGTCAAGAGGTTTAACACACAATATCTGTGTTCGTAACCTCACGGGTTCGATTCCCTTTCTACTTTTTTTTTTTACTGAATGTTAGAATAGCATTTCGCCTGTAATATAGTTTCATATTTAATTTTATATTTGAGTTTTATGGCTTTAATGCACACACAAAACACATAAATGAAAACCTTCTAATAATTAAATGAAGAAAGAAAATAATATCTTCTAAAATGAAACATTAACAAAAACAAAATTAATATCGGGTGTATGAATCCTCAGCATCTATTGCCGCCCTCAATCTGCGGAACATTGATGCAATCAAATTTCTACAGGCACGTGGATGATCGGCTAGAGCATCCCAGGCATCTTGAATTTGTGCCCATAAGCCATCTTTCGTTTTTCGTGCATCTGCAGGCTAATTAGAGTTCATCTCTATTTTCATCTTAGCCCATACATTTTCGATTGGATTCAACCAGGTGAACAGCGAAATTTGATTTGCCTCCTCCTTTAACAATGAAATCAAATTTCGCTAAACATATTTCAGAAAGCGGCCACAGTTTCAATAATATCGATAGATAATACAATGTAAATTATACACAGAGAAAACAACAGACACAAAATTAACATTTTACAAGAAATCGAAATTATCAAGAAGGCCAAGAATACAAACATTCTCAACGAAAATGTGCCTAATAAGCAAAACCCTCTATTAGACATACAGTTAATTCAATACTACTACAACAACTCCAGAAGATGAAGCATGCATCGAAAGGCCTATAGTGAAATCAACGAAAATTTTAGATAGTTGAGGAAGATGGTAGTATACAAGATAAAAATAAATAATAGTTTAAACAAACTAAAACAACACGCTTTATTAGAAAACTGAACTAAAAAATGAAAAATAATTTTATTTTCCAAAACGCTTGGGATAAAATTAAAGTGGTCAACAAAAAAAATAATCTCCAACACTTCTAGAATAAAACTAGAGTTATCTACAAAGAAAATAATTTTAATATCAAAAGCATGGGGTGCTCTATATCAATCAATACTTATATTTGATAATAAACAGATATTGGTAAAAGTAAAGTCTCTAAGAAGAAAACGTAAAAACCATAAAAAGCACCCAACGCTTTTGATGGTAAAATTATTTTTTTTGTAGATTTTTATTCTAGATGTGTTAGAGATGATTTTTTTGTTGACCACTTTAATTTTTTCCCCAAGCGTGTTGGAAATTAAAATTATTTTTTTATTTTTTTGTTCAGTTTTCTAATAAAGCGTGTTGTTTTAGTTTTTTAAACTATTATTTATTTTTTTAATTTTTAGTTTAATTGATTGTCATAAACCGGAATCCCATGAAAATTTAATTGCTTAATACTTTTCTAAAAAAAAAACCTCCAGTCCGGATTTGAACCAGCAACCTATTGATTGCTGAAATTATATACCACTACAGTCCACCGCTCTACTAACTGAGCTCTTACAACGATTGACTAAAAAGTCGATAAGTTCGCAACCTATTACACAGGTTTTTATTTTTTTGATTTTCCAATGATTCTGGCCAGGATTTTAGAAAAAAAACTATGAAATTATTGTATTGTCATGGGTCCTTTACAAGTATACAAAGTTTCAAGTCGATCCAATGTTTTTAAGTGGATGAAAATCATGTTCAAAGATTCCGTTACATAGATACAGGTTCGTTACATAGACTGATACAGGTCAAGCTAATATAAAGCGTGTAAAAATATATAATTTAACATTGTTATAACCTCAATGGTATAAATAAATTATGAACTTAAAAAGTATAGATTAATTCAAATGTCGAAATAAAATATATTTAATTCATAAAACGTTTTAATACAAATATCACGAAAAAAAACTGCATAATTGAAGATGCGAACCTGCGATCTTCATTAACAGAAACAGTGACCGCGTGCTTTACCGCTGAGCTATCGGGATACGTAGAAGAGTCTTCAGTTCATGCCACATAACACAGTAGCTCAGAGACTGCACAATTATGACTAGTTTCCTAGTTTGAATCCAGCGCTGTGCCGAGTATGACTTAGAAGAAATGTGCGTTCAAGAGATGACTCATTTTTTTTGTCAAAGGGCGTACATACACATTTTCCTGGTAATTATTAATATGATAAACAACCCCCGTTTGTCCCACTGTGGGACATGGCTGCTTCCCTAGTAAGAAGTTTCTTATGAGACAAATTTAGTTACACTTATTTCCCTACAGATGTCAGTGGGGAACAGGTAATTAATACATCACATTGAGTGATATCTAAAGTAATAACTCAGATGGGTGAAGGTTGGTTAAATTTTACTCAGAGGTCTTTCTATTCAGACTTCATGTTCTTTTATTACTTTTTTTTAATTTATTTCCTGTAGTTCCTAAATGGAACATAGGACAGCAGTAAAGTTCCTCCAGCGTACTCTGCTTCCAGCCAGCCATTTCACTTGTTTCCAGCTTTTCCCTCTTTCTTTTGCTTCCTCCTCTACTGATCACTTCCAAGTTTTCCTAGGTCATCCCCTTTTTGCTTACTCCTTGCAAATTCCAATCTAGTGTAGTCTTCTGTAATAAACCGTTTGGTTTTCTCAATGTGCAGCCTATCTAATTCCAATTTCTGTGTTTTATTTGGTGACATATTGGAGATTGATTTGTTTTCTCCACAGTTCTTCATTTGATGTTATTTTAATGTTCTTTTACCAGCATGTAAATCTTCAGACTCGGGACCCAAGGCTTGAAGTCCCTCCTGGAAGACTTTCCCTTTGGATTTTTTAAATTCTAAAATTCTATTAAACCAGCTAGGTTTGAACCCACATCCCTCAGATCTAGAGGCAAGGAACATAACCACTTAACCACCGTGACTTACTGCAACAACAATAATAGTCATTTGTATGTGTTTCATTTCAATTTATGTAGGTACATTCCTGGGATAGAATCCCCAATACTAAAAAATACAATAAAACCTGCCTGCAAAAACACGTTCACCAAGACGATCATTTTTCTCTGGAACTGATTAATTTGCCCATAACGCCTGTGTTAATGTTCTCTCTCTCTCTCTTTAACAGCCATCTCACACCATGATCAGCGACCACACAAATTTTACCAAATGACCTGATTTAAACGGCCAGTCACAACCACTATGATATACTTTGTTCACCTGTAAAACCCGTCACACAGTACATCTGTCCAGTGGCAAAAGTTAAAGTGTGGGTTACTATTATACATGTGCAAGCACTGTGACAGAGGCATGGGACACACTACATGGATGACACTAACTCAGACTTTGCTACTCCTTCAAACAACAAACATGCCAAAATGTATGTTATGCTTGTTGGCAGAATGAGTTGAATCAGTGATTGTGTAGGAATTAATGTGTCACATATACATATGTTGATTTTGGTCTACAGTAGAGTAATTTATTGTACTGGATATTAATTAAATAAAATGTGAGTTAATATTTGAATGGAAGTAACACTATGAGTTTAAGAAAAATTGTGTCACTTCACCTCATATCCTTCTTCTTATTAGACTGGTTTCAGGAACTAAGTAGGTTCCATCCTCAATACTTCCACGATAGTTGTTATGTCAATCGTCTCCTCTTTCCTCTGTTGATAGACTCAAGAACCTGCAAATCAAACCTCTTTCCCTGGTAATTTCAAAATTCATGAATTTCTCCTTTTTTGTTTCTTTTAATGTAGATTGCTTTTCCCAAACCATGATCTCTTTAGATTTTTATATTCGTTTAATTAATTTTTATTACTTTTAATTAATTCCTTTAATCAAAAGAAAGGCTAAATTAATTAAACATATAGAAAAACAAAAAGAGCACATGGTTTGGGGGGGGGGAGAAACTACATTAAAAATGGAAAATTAATTAATTTTGAAATTCCTGGGGAAAGTGATTTGATTTGGAGGTTCTTCAGACTACCAACAGAGGGAGCAGACAGCTGCTCTTCAAGAAGAGATAACAACGGTCATGCGAATGGAACCAAATTAGGTCCCAAAACTGGTTAATGAGAAGGATATGAGGTGAGGTTTTTTAAAAATAAATAATACCTCATAGAGTTAATTCCTACAATGTCAATTCTAACATCTTGAGGTTAATTTTAATAAATTTAATTGAGTCAGTAACATCTTACCTCATATTTTGTTAGAATTCTTGAGAAAATTATTAAGTATGTCTGGATACTATCATCAGCTTTTTATGGCTGTTGAATTATCGGTTGACTATCTTGGATGTTGCTTTCTCTTCTCTCTTTAGATTGACCTATGAACTTCCAAATCAAATCCTTTTCCCTGTGAATTTCAAAATTCACGACTTTTTCTTTGTTCTTGTGGATGTAAATTTTCTCCCAAACTGTCAGTATTTTGTATTTTTGTAACTGTTTTAATAATTTTTAATTCACTATTACTAAAACAGAAAAAATCCAAAGAACCGACAGTTTGGGAGAAAATTTACATCCACAAGAACAAAGAAAAAGGTCATGAATTTTGAAATTCCTGGAGAAAGGATTTGATTTGGAAGTTTATAGGTCTACCTAAAGAGAGAAGAGAAAGCAACATCCAGGATAGCCAATTGATAATTCAACAGTCAAAAAAAGATGATGGTAGTATCCAGTGATACTGAAACATGTTCTCAAGAATTCTAACAAACTATGAGGTAACATGTACTAACTCAATTAAATTTACTGACATGTGAATTAATTACAAGGGAACTGCCAACCATTGCATGCCGAAACCTGCCTTGAAATTTCTCCCAGAAAATTGTTGTGATGTACCAAGAGTGTGTCCAAAAAGTTATCTGCAGCTTTTAAATGTAAGGCAGTAAAATCCAGGGCCAAATCTCTCATTTAAACTACAGGGAAGTAATACAACTCCTGGCTTGGTGGACTGGATAACCCTCATAACCTGCTGTCCATGCTGCTCTATTCAAGCAGGGACATCCATTTCCTTTGCACAGTGGTTTGCCATTTCTGGATTCTGGCTTTGATTTCTATGCCTTGTAGTGAAAAGCTGCAGATCATTTTTTGGATACGGCCTTGATACATCACAACACTCCTCTGGGAGAAATTTCAACATAGGTTTCGGGACAATGGTTGACAGTTCCCTTGAAAGACACAATGTTATTTTCTATATACATTCTGTTTTTTATGGTAATTATCACATATTTAAGAGACCAATCCACCAATTTAGGTTCCATATTCATAATTTAACATTTGTTCTCTTATTGCATTTAAATGTAAATACAAAACAGGAACTAAACTAGAGAGTACATATTTCAGAGCTAGGTCAAAATAAATAGCATTTCCGATGTTTAAATCATCCTTTCTGTTTATATTCTCAAGACATTTTAATGTTCTATGAGTGTAGACCACTCAATATGAAGAATTTTCAACAAACCCCTAGGTAAAATGACTTACTAGTAGTGGAGTTTGAGGAGCTATTATTGAGCCAATTCGTCCAAACATGGCACACACACCCAGCAGTGACTGCCGCAGTTCAGTGGGGAACAGTTCTGCAGTATAGACATAAACCACAGTAAATGCAATTGTGATCGCAAACTTGCCAGTTAGGAACGCAATCATCCTCAACCAATCCAGATCTAAACAAACAAATAAATTCACAACATTTATTACAAATTTATGATCAGAGTGGAGAATGTAAAATTTTATTTAAGTGATCAATTTCTAAAATTTACATCAGTAATGAAACAACAAACCATCAAATCATGTACATCAATTAATTAATATATCATTACTTTTTAGTGAGTTTCGATGGAATCTGTTCAGGTTGAACTAATAAAAAGATTTTATCTACACTTTTTTAAATATTCATTGATCTTATTTACTAGATACTGAAAATAAGATCAATAAATATTAAATATGTATATATATATATATATATATATATATATATATATATATAGGGCTATTCAGAAAGAAGAAACAGACTTCACACATTTATTTTTCCAAACTACAAAAAATAGAAACACAATTCCAACGTTCCTGGAAAGAGAAAAGTTCAAATTACACTATTTTATGCATTCAATATGAGCACAATGTGTTGCATGGCAAATATCAAAATGGTGGCTCATTTGTTGCCACACATGAATCAGCTGGTCTCTAGTTATTGAATTCATAGCTTCAACAATTTGATGTTGCAGATTTTCAAGAGTGTCAGGCATAGGAGGAATAAAAACACAGTCTTTTATGTAACCCCACAGATGAAAATCACACAGGGTTAGATCTAGTGACTTGTGAGGTCTAAGACCTTCTAAAGGGAACACTTTACTTCACTAAGGGTCGTATGTTAGAACATTACTCTCTACTCAAATTACTTCCAATCACTAGTGAGCTGATTCACCGTGAGCAATTGCTGAGAACGAATTAACGGCCAACTTATCGGTAATGCATGAGAGTCGACGTTTTCGTAATATTGGCAACGAATTACCCAGAATTCTCAGCGATAAAACCACTTCCGTTATTTTCGTCTGCTATAGAGGAATGCATTTATGCTTGCATCCCGCAAATAATACCGTATACAAACACGTCTGCGACACGCAATATTACGCCGATTCTCCTGTTCTTCCAGTTGAATTCTTTGGTAGACTCTATCAAATTCCTCTTCTCCGTGTATACCGAAAACATGATCGAAGTCTTCAAGGTCCGACATCTTGGATAAATGTTGGATAAAGCAGCAAAGTACATCGATTACCATCGGTTCCCGTCGGTTCCCTTCGGGATTTTAATTTGAGTTGCTCATGTAAGCTACCTCCGCAGGTAGCTTACAATTTAACCAATTATTATCGCATGAACAGATTTCTGAGTAAGCAAATCGTATTAGCATACAACTTGCTCAGCAGAGAAGGCATTTTACTGTCTAATGCGTCCAAACATGCGACCCTAAGTCGATCTTTTCTATCCATCTATCTATTCATCTGTCCATATGCATGTATGTATAATCTTAAGATCAATGCGGCCGTGATCGCAACTTCAAACTTTTCTCTTTCAAGGAATGTTGGAAATGTGTTTCTATTTTTTGTAGTTTGGAAGAAAATAATGTTTGAAGTCTGTTCCTTCTTTCTAAATAGCCCTGTATATATATATATATATATATATATATGTGTGTGTGTGTGTGTGTATGTGTCTGTACATATAAAACTCACTGGCACCATCAAACTCATAGATTCACGGCCATGTGGACATAAACTCTACATACATCCCTATCCCAAGTTAATGTTTTCTGATCCCCTGTTAATCTACCCACCTCAAAACATGGTTAATGTTATTCTTCCACCCCATTCTTGGCTTGCCTACTGGGCACTTTCCCTTTGGTTTTCCTGGATGGAGCTTCCATGCTCCACTTTCATTCCCCATTTGTGCCAAATGTCCTGCTCATCACAGTCTAGGAGACATAACTGTTCTTATTACATCTAGTTTTCCATAAAGATCATGTAGCTCAGTGTTGTGTTGTGTTCTCCATACACCTGTGTGTTCATCTCTCTTATGTCCAAAAATTTCCTAAGAACTTTATTCACTAATACCCATAATCTATTTTCTCCCTTAAAGTTATAGTCCATGTTTTGCATCGATATAATATAACTGGGAGAGTAACAGAAGTTGTGACGACAAGAGTCCCTGTAATGCATAACAGCACGCATTTCCAGAATTGAGCCTATGTTTAATTTCTCTGCACCTCATTCCTGTTTGTAACTATTGTTCCTAGATATTTTAATTCAGCCGCTTCTTCAAAATTTCCCTCATTCGTCATTAACTGTCCATTTCCATAATATAATATATTTTTCTAGCAAATTATGATTTTTAATTTCATCATTTTTTATACTTCCAAAGTGTTCTTTGTACGAGTCTCTAAAATCCATTCAGATTCGTCTTATGTAAACTTTATTGCAGTCATTTCAACTAATTTGCTAAATACCAGATTTTTACTCTCTGGTTTAGCCTTCAGAAAACAGTCCTGTGAGAATCATGGAGTTTTATGAAGTGGGATGTAAAATGAATATCCAATTCATTTATATGAAAATAGGCTTTTATTGATTTGGAAATTTTCAATAAATCAATTTCTCTGTTGCATTATTTTTCTGATTTGATTTTTTTACAACACTTATTTATCTTACCTATTGGAATAAAGGCAAAAGAGATGCAGCTGATGCCAGAAAGAATCAATGACGAGCTGTGTGTGAATTTCCTGCCATATCTATCCATTGTGAGGTAAACCACAACGTATGCAGGTAATTCAATCAAAGCAGCCAAGATGAAGCTCGTGTATTTGTTTTCACCAACACTCACAGAGGTGAGCGACAAGCCAAAGAAAACAAATGTGATTGTTGTCCTGCAGAAAAAAAAAATTCAGAAAGTAATTTTAGACACTACACTTGTATAGAGGAGTCAATCAGACCTGGCATGAGTGCTTGTCATTTGTGGTGAATGGAGTTTACTTCTACAGTCAGTCTTGGAGGCAGGGATAGAGAGAAGACAGGGATGGAAAGAGAAAGAGAAACACTTAGGCTGTAATTAAGACATTTTGTCTGTACATTCTTACCTCTTATGGTTGATTTTGTTGAACATATGTTTCAAGGCTTCTGAGCCCCATTGTCAGCGATTACAGACTGAATTTTTTCAAGTTGTCAGCCCTGATTCTTGATTCCTGCTCTCTCTGCTTCTGGTCCAATGAATTTACTAATGAGGTTTCTTTCTCCGGGAAATTCCCAGAGAAAGGATCTGCTCTCTCTACCTCTCACCCAATGAATTTACTAATGAGGTTCCTTTCTCCAGAAATTCCCAGAGAAAATAACCTCATTAGTAAATTCATTGGACCTGAGGCAGAGAGAGCAGGAATCAAGAATCAGGGCTGACAACTTGAGAAAATTCAGTCTGTAATCACTGACAATGTGGCTCAGAAGCCTTGAAACATATATTCGACAAAAAACAACCATAAGAGGTAAGAATGTACAGATAAAATGTCTTAATTATTAAACAAACCTCTTAACCCTTTAGGTGCCATGAGCTGATTAGATCGGCCCTGATGTTTCTGTCCGTTACCCACCATATACTATAATTACACTACTTACAAAGCCGATCATATCGGCAGATACAATTTAAATCTCTAACACAAGAAATTTTTTACCCGTGGCATGCAGAGGGTTAATGTTATTTCCTATTGTATTTTAAAATAAACTTAGGACAGTATTCAAGAACCAAACTTTCTGCGAAGAGCGACTCTCAGCCTGTTTCTCCATGGTTAATTATGTGGGTCTTGCAGAACCTACTCTAACTGGCTCACTCTATTCAACATCATGTGCTAACAAGATATTTATTAAGAAAAATATTCTGGGAACAATTGAAAGATGAAAGCCTCAGCTTACGGAAGATGGAGATGGCAAGGCCTAGAGAGCTTGGTTCTTGAATACTGGCCTAAATGTAGAATGCAACTACTGCTGCCACAGCTCATCAGACATGGAAGGAACGTAGGCTGGAGGTTGTTGAGCGATACTACTGAAGGAGGTAAAGTTAAAAATTATAATGTAGCATAGGTAATGGCAGGATTATAATCAATGTTCATTGATGTTGCATTGCATTGAGAGAGAAGCTACAACACACAATTTAAGTAGGTGTATCATGATAAAATTCATTGACATTTATAGTAAATAGACATATTATGGCAGTACTTACATTGTTTCCTATTTCTTCCCAAATAGCTTCCCTTTTCTCCCCTTATTTTTGTTGTATATAAATTTGTGTGATCACACAAACTCGATAAGCATATCATCTCTAATATTGATATAATTATTAAAATATCAAGTCCACTCCTGTGGTCATGAGGTAGCATGCTGCCTTGTCACGCAGCAGGCCAGGGTTCAATCCCCAGTCGGGACAGTTTTTCTGGGTGAGGTTTTTATCGGGGTTTTCCTTGCCTGTAAGAAAAATGTCAGAAAAACTTTAAGGCCCAAGCGGTCCCTGAAATCATAGGCCATCATCATCATCATTCATATTCATCTTAGATTAAGCTTGGGATTAGGGACTCTCCTGGCGCACCCTATCATCATCATCATCACCCATTACATCATCGGAGCAACGTAACCCCACCTTGCAGGTGCCCCAACCTCAGAAGTGGATTACAAGTATGCCATGCCAGGAGAGTACACCAGGAATGTCGAAAAACAACCTGGGGCATTTGAAAAAAAATTAAAATATCAAAATATTGTAATTTATTGGCTCCAAAAAGGTCAACAACAATCAGCTAGAAACAAATGAAATGTGGGAACTGTCAATGTCACGTGATTTGAACGTTATGAAGTTATGTTTGCGTTTGTTGAAGCTTGATCTTGCCAATGTACAACGAACGCCATCATGCGCCATACCATGCAAACATTCATCATAATATGATACGTGGAAGGTGTATTTGATAAACATGAACGAACTCAAACATAATGCAATGTCAACGAACGTTGATCGTAATCCTGCCATCATAAAACAGTGACTCACTCATAATTTAAAAACTAATAAAATAAAAAATAATTAAACTAATAAAATATTTACAGTTAAAACTTAAACACTTAAATAAAAATAAAATTATATATATATATATATATATATATATATATATATATATATATATTAACCTTGTCCACCGCTGTGGTCTCGAGGTAGAATGTTGCCTTGTCATGCAGTGGGCCTGGGTTTGATCCCCGCTCGGGACAGTTTTTCTGGGTGAGGTTTTTATCGGGGTTTTTCCTCACCTGTAGGACAAATGTCAGGAAAACTTTAAGGCCCAAACGGTCCCCGAAATCATATGGCCATCATTATCATCATCCTTCACCGGAGTGAAAAGCAACGGGAAGCTACCACACCTACAATTCCCTAGTAAAGCTGCAAAGCATACCATGAAAATGCTATGATTGCAGTGAAAGACCTGCCTTTGGAGAATTACTATGGTGGTTCCCCCAATACCTTGTGGAAGTTTGTTTAAAGTACAATTGGAATTTATAAGGGAACTGTGAACCATTGCATGTCAAATCTACCTTGAAATGTCTTCCAGAGAAGCATTGTGATGTACAAAGGCCATGTCCAAATTTTTCTCTGCCTTTTTAATTGCAAGGCACTAACATCCAATGCCAAAATATTTCATTTAAACTAAAGGCAAGTAATACAACTGCTGGATTGGTAGAGTAGATAACCCTCACTGCCTGCTGTCCATGAACCAATAGATAAACTACGTCTGGATAACCAGAATACTGTCGTGGCATATCTACAAATCCTAAAAAAGATTTGGGGGAGAAGAAAGTCAAATTCACCTCCATGAATATAATTATAAATTGAATTTTTAGTCATTTAGGATTTATAGAAAGTCCTGTAAATAAAGGATATCAGTGGATAAAGCCAGGCGAACCATACCACCTTACTACTTCACATCACTCTTACTCATGCAGGGAGCCCATCTACTCTGTACAGTGGATTGCCATTGCTGGATTCTGGCTTTGATTTCTGTGCCTTGCAGTTAAAAAAAGGCATATCATTTTTTGGACACAGCCTTGGTATATCACAATGCTTCTCTGGAAGAAATTTCAAGGTAGGTTTCGGTATGCAATGGTTAACAGCTCAGAATTAGTATGGCAATTAACTTCTAGCTTACTACTCCTACAGAATTGCATTCTATTATCACTTTTGAATATAGAACTTTTCTGGTAGAAGAGGCTCATCTATATTGTTCTGTGAATATTAGCACATCAAACTACATCCGTAAATTACAAGTTGTAGTTTTCATTGAAACACATGAGTCTCATAAAAATGCTATTTCTGTCTGATTCGTTTCTTTGCTCAACAAGATCCTAGGTCATATTTTTAAGAAAAAAAATTTCCTGAACAGGGATCTGTTGTCAATACCTCTAGTTTTACACATTGGTGTACAAGCCATTGTATTTATGTAGATATGACCGGATCATGTGAAATTCAGTTGTAATTGAATCTATTTGCAATATTAAATTGTTTTCAATAAAACTTTCATATGAAGCAGCCATAATTATATAGAATTTTTGTTTACTTTTAGTAAATATATTTTGTCGTGATGATTACATTACATTTTATACATACCAACAAAAAGAACAGCTTAGAACTCTCAGTAACAATATCTTGGAATGGATTACTTGACACAGAACCTCTTTTACAGTCTTACTTTTCTTTTCAGAATCACTCTGCAAAAATAATGCAAGTTTACATTGTATTTACAATAATTTAAAATTATTAAATTTCTAATAAATATTAAAAGTACAATGATTAAGAAAAAACATTTTGCAAAAATTAATTTAGAACTAGTATTGCTGATAAAGAATTCCATTAATAATACCCGTTATTATTCTGAAAAAAATAATTAACATTTGAATCAGGAATTGAACCCGAGACCCCTAACTTTATATGTTAGCATACTACCGATTGCACTATTCAGGCATCCTGATGCTAATGCTAATTTTTTTTATTCATTTACTATCATATTCAACTCCGTAAGTATGAATGCAATGATGACAACGAAATGGAGACAAGGAGAATACAAACTCAGACATCTGGCGACGAGAATGGCAACACATAGGTTCCATCATAAAATCTAACACCATGAATCAGATTCCCAGTGTATTTGTGAACTGTGCATTGAACACTGTGACCTTATCATAATGTGTCAGAAGAAGAAGAGGGACATATCCTTAACGGCTTACTGCAAAAAAGACTGAACAATGCAAACACATGTGAATGACTCAGTGACAAAAACTCTACATTATGCACATTGTGCCTTTTCTATTATTATTATTATTATTATAAGTTATGGTAAAGAAGTCATCCTACAGTGGATACCATCACATTGTCGGATCTTCGGCAATAAAAAAGCTGATTTCCTTGCAAAAAAAAGGTTCCCAGATAACACAATCACCAACACCCAAACCTATATCTTATATTTCTCATGGGCTAGTGATCAGCGTTTCTGACTACTGTTCAAGGGGTCCCGGGTTCGATTCCCGGTCAAACCATAGGAATTTTTCCTTAAAGGGAATTATTCCTGTGGTTGCCCATGGTCTGGAATTTTGGTTAAGTTTAGGTTAAGAACTCTCCTGGCACTTTATTGTTAACACCCATCATATCATCGGGGTAATATAACTACGCCTTCTAGACATCCCAACTTTTGAAGTAGATTACAATTATGCCAATGCCAGAAGAGAACAGCAGAAGCGTCAAAATGACAACCTGGAGTATTGAAAAAATAAAATTTGGCTAATAAAAGGCACATACAATTAAAAAGCAAGGGCATTAACAACAACAGGCTTCAATCATCCACAAAAGACAAGAAATAGGAAAGCCTCGTTCACGAACCAACTCCACACCAGAACTTCCACAGAAGACAGCAAGCACACTATTCAGATACAACCACCCAGAGGGAGAAATGAATGACAAACACCTCAACAACTGTACAGGAAACTTCCAAAACTTCAAAGTATTGGAGAGCAAGACTGCTAATGTCTTCAGTGTTAGATGCAGCACATTGCACATTAGACACTAAACAACCAACTTTAAGAGACGATAAATGATAATAGATATTTGAGAATAGAGCACATAGAAACTTTGTTTTTGCACCTAAGAGAGATGAACAGACAAGTGAATGGAGAAGACTACATTACAGTGAGCTACAAGACCTTTATGGGAAACCAGTTATAATAAGACCAGTTAGGTCTCGAAGAATGCAATGGACAGGACATGTGGCACAAGGGCCATGAAGGAGGAACCCATGATTTTCTTGTATGAAAACCAGAGTGTAAATACCCAATAACAGACCAAGGATAATATTAACCATGATTTGAGTGAGGTGAATTATATAGATAATTTTCATTAATTTAAAGGAAGTGACACTGTGAGATTTATTTTAATTAATAATACAGTTAGAATTTAATACCTCACCTCATATTATCTTGGGGGGGCACATCTTAGTGTAATGGTTAAGGTACTATGCTTACAAGTCAGAAGGTCGAGGGTTCGGTCCCGGTGGGATCAGGATATTTAAACTGCCCCAAATCTTCTGGCGGCACTATGGGCCCTGGGGTCGACTCAGTCTCTAATGAAAAATGAGTACCAGATGCTTGTTCTGGGGGTAAAGGTGGCTGTCACGCAGGGCTGACACCAAGTGCCAATTGTCCAGAAAATGTGGGAGCCTTAACCTTCTACTACCCCAAGGTCTCACGAGGTTTGGAGTAGGATCACTTTACTTTACCATATAATCTTGGAGAAATCTACAATTATGAGGTGAGTTGTTAAATTCTAACTCAGTTATTAATTACACAGGTAATGACTGAAAGGTATAAGTCCAGGCATGAAACTCTAGGTTCAATAGTGCCAGTGACACCATTAATATGAATTTTAAAATCTGTGAACTTGTAAAAATTTTCCTACTTATTAACTCATTTGCCTCAGAAGATGAGGTAGACTCGCTTAACTCTGCTGTTGTATATTTTGCAATATTTTATACATCCCCTGGCAGGGTAATCTTTTATTAACATTTATGAATAGTAGAGGAATGTGTTTTGGCCTTCTCCCTTATTGTTATCTCAAGTACCGTTATATTTTGCTTGTTTTGAATGTCTGAAAATAGACAATATAATTTACGATAACTTAAATCTGGTTTCTGGGGAAATTCATTGAGCATTTAAAATTGAATAGAATGTGTTAAGAAAGGTTTTAGTGCAAAATGTGGGAGTCGTCTTTAGATCTGATATCAAAATAATTGTAATACTTAAAAAGTTAAAATTATATGAAATTTATATACTTACTGACTTTCCTTCCAACAAAGAGGTCATTTCAAATTTAGTTAGAAACTCCTCTGACAAATCTATTTTATTTGTTTTTGCAACTTTTAAAATAATCTCTTTTGCTTCTTTCTTCTTTCCTTTAGTTATGAGCCATCTTACTGATTCTGGAACCAACCTGGAATAGAGTATAGTAACATTATGTATTAAATAATACCTCATTTACACGTTAAATCAACAACATATAAACAAATATTAACTGAAAACAGAACTGCATAGTAAATAAATACAGTAATCAAAGGAATTGAAACAGTTTTTTACATGTCACCTCATATTAGCTCTCCTCCTAGGACCAGTTTCAAAGGAATTACCTTCAACCATAGTTAACAACTGACAGTAGATGAAGGTGATTCCTTCGAAACAGGTCCAAAAAAGAGAGTTGACATGAGGTGAGATCGGGGCTGAGGAATTTTGCCCACCCGATCAATCATATACTGAATTAATTTGGCTCTTCTTCTTCTTCTATTTCATCAAATTAGGCCTTTTGACTAGTTTGCACATCAAGTGGAATTTAATGAATTTTCCCATCTAGTAAATGGGCGTCCAACACTTCTATGACCTATTGATTTGTACTTTAATAACAGCTAAGGGATTCTACCTGTAGACAATCTTTTAACATGTTCATATCAGTTGTTTCTCATATTGTCAATTCTATTTGTTAAATTAAAAATATTCAAGTCTTTTGTAATATCTTCATTTCTTTTTCTGTCCAAAATTGTTACACCTGCTACTGAATGTAAGAACTTCATTTCTGCAGTTTATGTTTTTCTTCTGTCTGAATGCTAAAGAGACCAATTCTTTATTAAATTAATATTGGGAAGCTAAAGCTATTACTATGATAGAAATAAGTAAATTAATAAACACAATTAAATTATTGTAAATCAATGGTAAAGAGAAAAATTTTAATTCTTACTTGCATATGTTAAGACAGGCACTGCCATAATTTTGTAAAATTATAATTGTTTACTCCTCAAAGTTTTATTTTTCAGTGTCCGTTTTATGGTGCCACACATTCTATAAAACTTGTTTAATTCAATATTAATATCTTCCTTCTGGCAGTATGATACATTGCATCCCCAAATAATTGAAATTGTTCACCTGTTGTGTTGTACTGTTATTAATGCTGATTTTATCTCATATTAATTTGGTTAAAAACTATAATTTTTATTTGTTTTTGCAGTTGTTTGCTTAAAATTGATGTGATTTATTTGTTATTAATGTTAAATGTGGTGCTTTATTTTGTGGTCAAACACAACTAATGTGGATCTCACAGATGAGTGGACTGGCAGCTGATAATACACTTTACTTGTCTTCTTTACATGTGCAGCCTTTGAAAAAACTGCTGGCATAACTTTTGATGATGGAAAGTTAAAGTTTTGAAGAGTGAATTCACACCAGTAAGTTGTTACGTGCACTGTCTCCTTTGAGTTCAAATCGGGTGGCATTAAGTCTTTCTTCATGCAGTATTTGTATCGTTTGCTTAAGTGGAGCAGTCGGTAAGATGCTCTCTTAAGATGGCTTAGGCCCAGGTTCAACCCTGATCAGAAGATTTTTTTAATAACGCCATAATTTTCATAATGCCTACAAATCACCAAGCTTCGTTAAATAAATAAATTAAAGGAAATAGGTCATATATATATGACATGATAAGAAAAATAAATGCCTGAATGGGATTTGAACACAGATCTCTGAATTGGTACTTCAGCGTGATATTCATTACACCACCAGGCAAATCTAATACAAACATTTACCTTTCTTATATATATTATTGTGGAAAGCAACGGGAAGCTACCACATCTACAATTCCCTAGCAAAACTGCAAGCATGGCATGAAAATGCTATGATTGCAGTGAAGGACCTGCTCTCGGGCAGAATTACTATGGATGGATATATATTATATTCTCCATTATTACTAGATGTAGTGAGAACTCAGTCTTCACTGCTATCTGCTAGCTAGCCACTATACCAAGTAAGCAAATTAAAGAGGATATTTTTACTTTATAGCAGTGATGCTTAATTGATGTTATAATTATATCTTTGACATTGAGCAATGCAAGCTTAATATGACATGATAAGAAAAATAAATGCCTGGACAGGATTTGAACCCAGATCTCTGAATTGGTACTTCAGCGTGATATCCATTACTATCATGCTGAGGTACCAATTCAGAGATCTGGATTCAAATCCCATCCAGGCATTTATTTTTCTTATCATGACATATTAAGCTTGCATTGCTCAATGTCAAAGATTTAATTATAACATATATATATATATATATATATATATATATATAAATGAATAATGATTGTAACGTCTCATTATTTCTTTTACAAAACACAAGGCATAACAAGTTTGTTTATTTCCACAACTAATGCAAAACGCGTCTGTTTAATTTAAACTAGGTCAAGTTAATAGGCTATCTAATTTCAATATACAAGTAAATCCTGGAGTATTGCACCACTTCATACAGACTGTTTCCAGCGAGATGGTTATGGTCTAGTCGAGGGAACATCTGTTTCCCATGCATGAGGTTGCATGTTTGATCCTGCTGTCAAGCTTTTTTTTTCTCTCTCTCGGACTTATTTCAATTTATTTTATTTGTTTTGATTTTTTTAATTTACAGCATTTACCACACTACTTATTTACGCGAAATTATTTTTCCTTGCATGACACATAAGGATATAGAATGGATTTTAATTTTTCAAATAGTTGTACACTTGTGAACGAACTAACTGACCTCTGATCATGCACGGTGGCTTCGTACTGGGACATAAAAATTATTAATTAAATAAAAATAAAACATAGTTTTATTTGATTTTCATATTTATTATATAATTCAGTGACAGCTGTTTCGGTACACTGTACCTTCTTCAGACATGTTAACAAATTATGAATTGTGTTCCAACTGATCTAAGCAACAATACAACAATATTTATTTAAATTTTTTAATTTAACAAAGGGATTCTTTCAAATCAAGTTGAGAATTTAACAGTTTGTTACTACTTTTAAATTTATGAATTTCTGTAGAAATTAAGCAACAATATATATTTTTTTTTTAATTTAACAAAGGGATTCATTCAAATCAAGTTAAATTAAAAAATTTAAATAAATATTGTTGTATTATTGCTTAGATCAGTTGGAACACAATTCATAATTTGTTAACATGTCTGAAGAAGGTACAGTGTACCGAAACAGCTGTCACTGAATTATATAATAAATATGAAAATCAAATAAAAGTTTTATTTTTATTTAATTAATAAATATGGATTTTCATCACGTAAACACAAACTCAATTGATTATAAAAATTATTTGTATGCTATCAGTTATTTCAAAGGCTGTACATAACCTTCTCTGTCTGCTCTTCCATCTTCTGTCAACATGTGTAACTAGTGATTGAGTGTGTCCAGGCCAAAAAGGTATTCGGCACAATTATTAATGCCTGAAAGCTGACTGTGTATATTAAAACCTAGAAGGTTTTCATGTGTTAAGAAGTCACAGGTTCACAACTTGTGATGTGATCAGATATGTCGAATGGTGGAGACAGACAATCTTATATCCAAGTCATTGATCTAAAGTAAGAACACGATGAAACTTACATGAATAATATGTAATTCACACATGAACTGCCCATTCCTAACAAAATGTCTCCTGTTTAAGGCAAAGCAACACAATCAACACGTCCATCTCACATGACTGTTGACATGCTTGATGTCCATTGGGAGAGAGTATTATGGCACAACAGTCAAGCTGGCTAATACAATAATATAGCCAATTACACAATAACTGCCAAATCAATGTGATCAATGAAAATCTGTATGCATATCTGAGAAAATAGATATTATTATACAATACATAAAAATAATTTAGTTTAAAAACTAAACAGAGTGAATGAGTGGTCACCGTTTGTCCCATTGAGTGCTCCCTTACTGGAAGTTTCTTAATAAAATTAATTTAGTTAAGCTGTAGTATTATTGGCCGATAGCGAGGAGATACTAAAGGACAACACGCACACACTATTTAGTAACACTAAGAAATTAGGACTGGAAGTAAATATAATTAAAACTAAATATATGGTCACACATAGAAATTCATTATATAATGGAAATGGACAGCTAATGACAAATGAGGGAAATTTTGAGGAAGTGGCTGAATTCAAATACCTAGGAACAATAATCACAAATAGGAATGAGATGCACAAAGAAATTAAACATAGGCTCAATTCTGGAAATGCGTACTATTATGCATTGCAGAGACTTTTGATGTCCCAACTCCTTTCAAAAAACGTTAAGCTGAAAATATATAAAACTATTATTCTACCAGTTATATTATATGGGTGCGAAACATGGACTCTTACTTTAAGGGAGGAAAGTAGATTACAAGTATTTGAGAATAAAGTACTTAGGAAAAGTTTTGGACCAAAGAGAGATGAACAGACAGGTGAATGGAGAAGACTACATAAAAATGAACTACATGGTCTTTATAGGAAGCCAGATATAATAAGAAAAGTTAAGTCTCGTAGACTGCGATGGGCAGGACATGTTGCACGTATGGGGAATGAAAGACGTGCCTGGAAACTTCTTGTAGGAAAGCCAGAAGGAAAACGCCCAGTTGGTAGACCAAGAATGAGGTGGGAGAACAACATTAACTATGATTTGAGGGAAGTAGATTATACAGGGAATGATTGGAAAGCATTAGCTCAGGATAGGGATGTATGGAGAGCTTATGTCCGCGCGGCCATGAACCTACGGGTTCGATAGTGCCAGTGAGTAAGTACGTAAGAGTAAGTAAGTAAGTTCATAGTTAAAAATGGGAAATAACATTATGAGGTTCTTAAATTAATGAGTCATTTTTTAACATCTTACCTCATATTTAATGTTTCTTCAAACACGGGAACTAGTTTTCGAGAGAAGGATCTCTCTCATTTTCAACCGACATTATGACTTCAAACACGGGAACTAGTGTTCGAGAGAAGGATCTCTCTCATTTTCAATCGACATTATGAGTCATAAACACGGGAACTAAGTTTTCGTGTTTGAAGAACATAAAATATGAGGTAAGATGTTAAAAAATGACTCATTAATTTACGTATTAGTTAAGCTTATTTCCATACAGATGTCAGTGAAGGTCATGTAGTTTGTATATTGCCTCAAAGAGACATCTAGAAGGAAACTAAGGTATTTTTATCTTATATATTAAATTTAACACTTCTCACCGAATGACAATTTTTTCTCTTCAAATATTAGTTTTTAGGACCACCGCTGTGGTCTCGAGATATCATACTGCCTTGTCACACAGCGGACCCGGGTTTGATCCCCAGTCAGGACAGTTTCCTGGGTGAGGTTTTATCGGGGTTTTTCCTCACTTGTAAGACAAATGTCAGGAAACTTTAAGACCCAAACGGTCCTCAAACATCATATGGCCATCACAATCATCATCTTTCATATTCATCTTAGATTAGGATTAGGGACTCTCCTGGCGTACCACTATCATCATCATCACCCATCATATCATCGGGGCAATGTAACCCCACCTTCCAGGTGCCCCAACCTCAGAAGTGGGTTACAATTATGCCAATGCCAGGAGAGAACACCAGAAATGTCCAAAAGGAAAAACTGGGGCATTAAAAAAATATTTATTACTTTTTAATTATATTTACAGCACATTGCTAAACATTATACATTCAAAATGTACAATAGAATCTAGACTCTCTTGGCATTCAGTTCAACTACTTTCCTTTTTGTGACTTTCTTTCTCTGGTAATCAATAACTTGATCCATTTTGTTCCTCTGCTATAGTCTCACACTGTAGTCCATCTTCAACTTCAACAACTCTCTCAACGGTAATAAAAAATTATTCATAAAATCTCAGGAATACAAATATATGTTCCTTAATAAAAAATAGTCTGCTCTCTTTCATGACATAATGTTCCTAAAAGTTTGACACTGAAGTCTTGTACATGAGAGATGTGATGATACAATTGAACTTTTATAGGAAAAAATCACTATGAGGTTTAATTAAAATGTTTCATACCTCACCTCATATCCAGTCTTCTAACTAGACCAGTTTCAAAACCTGGGCAGCTTCATCTTCCACCAACAGAGGAAGGAAGAAGCAGTTTTTCTGATCAACATAACATCAGTCGATGAGAAAGTACTGAAGATGAAGCTGCCCAGACTTCAAAACTGGTCTAATTAGAAGACAGGATATGAGGTGAGGTATGAAACATTTTAATCTAATCTTTGATGATACAATACTTACCAGTGGAATGAGATGCAAAGGAGAGCTGGTGCATAGAATATTCTGAGCATGTATCTCCAGTTTTCAAGCCACCAGGTCACACCCCCAAGTATAACTTCTCCTACCGCATAGAAGACAGGTATAAGAGTGCCTCCAAGAACGCGACCTTTTCCATTCACCAGTTCTAAACCTGCAATCATCATCACGACCTACAAGCACACTGTTATCATGTCATCTACATTAAAACACTACGACATTCAACATAAATAAATTAATTAGGTTTGAACTTACTTAAAGTAAATCCAGAAGTATATATTCCTGAACCTACAACTGGATCAAGAAATTCAAATACAAGGAAAGACTCGTAGCTCCAAGCTAAAGAGCGTGCCAAACCCATCAAACCTGCCAGTACCGTGCACGCTACTAGCGCTGTTTTTCGTCCCCATCTGCAACAAAATAACTATTTTTATAAATTGCTTGGATTTTTTATATCTCACCTCATAATATTCCATGTTTCCATGATACCGGTTTCGAAGGCCATTTTGCCTTCATCTTCAGTCATACAACTATCTATAGTGTTCTGCCCTAGTGCAGGTCTTGCATGTTATGCTTTGCAGCTTTACTAAAGAATATTATAGGTGTGGTAGCTTCTCATTGCTTTCCCACACCAGTGAAATGATGAAGATGATGATGATGATGGCCGGATTATTTTTCGGGGACCGTTGGACCCTAAGCTTCCTGACATATGTCAAGTGAGGAAAAACCCGCGCCGTAGCCGAGCGGTTAAAGTAGGAAGCCTTAGCGCAGAACTACGGGACTTGCGCTGGTTCGAGTCTCCATGGGGGAAGACATTTTCTCATGGTATTTCGGCCAGTATGGGACCGGTGCCCACCCAGCATCGTGAGGCAATTGGGTAGCTACAATAAGTAGCGGCTCCAGGTTGAGGAACCAGCTATAACGGCTGGAGGACTCGACATGCTAACCACATGTCACCCCTACACTGGCTGTTGATCATCTACCTCTGTGATTGACACATGTGGATGTGAAGGGCCAGCAGCCGGCTGGTAAAAGGGAAACCGCTGAAAAGTGGAAAGTCCCTCAATCGGAGGAAAAACCCCAAAAAAAACTCACCCAGGAAGCCTGTCCCGACCGGGAATCGAACCCGGACCCGGTGCGTGACATTGCAGCACGCTACCTCAAGACCACAGCGGTGGACAATTGTTAAAAAAACTTTTTAAACATTCAGAGAAGCCTTTGAAATTAACAATTTGTGAAAAGATACACATTCAGAAGAACCAATAGGCTATAGGCTATAGTTCCTAGCAGTTCCAGATAGTTTGTAAGATGATGGTAACGGCGGAATTTCAACAGTTGAAGTTTGACTGGAGGTGAAGGTAAAATGTAATTTGAAACCAGTACCATGAAAACACGGAACTTTATGAGGTAACATTTTATCCAACTCAATTATAAATAGTAAATTACCTCATAGTGTTACTTCCCACTGTAATTTTGATTAAAAACGACCATTATATAATAAAGTGTGTGCCAATATTCATTCTTTAATACTTTCATCCCTCTTCAAGCCATATGACATTATTAAATTGTCTGACATGCCAGCTCAGGTTGTAACATGTCATCCTCCTGACTAGTGGGTTTGGGTTCAGTTCCCAGAAGACATGGAAATTTTAAAATTTTCAGAGTAGAATGGGTAGTAGTGTAAAATATTTAATTCTTGAATAGTGCACCAGATGGCCTGGATTAAATTAAAAACCACTCTACAGTACATGCTGAGAAGGCAGGTCGTACTGGAGATAGTGATTCATCCTTCAGATGTCCGGCAGCCCTCTTGGAGCTTTTCAATAGAATAGGCTATATTTTAGCACTGAGTTTCACTTTTCTTTTTTAGTGGATTAGGAAGTAATGAAGGTATTGAGGTTGTTCTCATGAAAAACTTTTGAAAAATGTTTACAGGTCTTCTTCGCCGAAAATGACCATGACCAAAATTATATATATATATATATCGGTTAGAGGGAAAACGTCCAGTTGGTAGACCAAGAATGAGGTGGGAGAACAACATTAACTATGATTTGAGGGAAGTAGATTATACAGGGAATGATTGGAAAGCATTAGCTCAGGATAGGGATGTATGGAGAGCTTATGTCCGCGCGGCCATGAACCTTCGGGTTCGATAGTGCCAGTGAGTTAGTTAGTTAGTATATATATCGGTTAACGCTCTAACGATCGCAATTTTTACGAGAACGAAACTTGGTATATAACAATCAAATTAAACAAAGAAATTAAAATCTTAAAGTCGACTTCGTTAACCACTAAAATCGGATCAATAGGTAAAGGAGTTCACCTGAAACGAAAATTAAAAATCGCTCAAACGATCGCCGTTTTCGATGTTTTGTAACGAAACTCAGTATAAGTTATTAAAATGAAACGAGGAAGGTATTCTCTAAAAAGCAGCGAACTCCTACGATTAGAAGTGGAGGTTTACCTGAAACCCGAAAAATTTGCTCTATTAATTATGTTTACTCCGTCGCAATTTATACCATACAATTAAATCAATCATTCGATTGCAACACAACCTATAAGATACATTAATTAAATACTTTAATAAAGTAGTGTAAAAATGAATAAGTATATATTGTTTAAATTTGTGTCAAATTATAGGCTCTAAAAATGTTCAATAGGTACTCTTACAGTTAAACATGATATATTTTCACTGCAGTCCTACTTTTAAATAAGCTGGGATTATATACTGAGTTTATCCAATTTAACAAAAGAAATAAGCCTATAAATTCCGTAAACCAGCAAAATGGAACCATAAATTCGACCTGCTGATAAATTAACTTAGTTTGCACAATTTCTGCGTGACGGTCTTCACAATTTATTAATTTATATTAGAGTACCAGTGTCATAGAGAATGGGCATTCACTGGTTCCTTGGTGAGTACCCATCAACTGCCATTCCGTTCATATCCTGTTAAAGTTTAAAACTATAGTACAATGAGCTCCATGGAAATAATTAGGGATGGGAATTATTAAACATGGGCTCAAATCTGGAAATGCGTGCTATTATGTATTGCAAATACTCTTGACTCCCAACTGCTTTCAAATAACGTTAAACCGAAAATATATATAAAACTATTATTCTACCAGTTATATTATATGGATGCGAAACATGGACTCTTACTTTAAGGGAGCAAAGGAGATTACGAGTATTTGAGAATAAAGTTCTTAGGATTTTTTTTTTGATCAAAGAGAGATGAACAGACAGCTGAATGGAGAAGACTACATAACAGGGAACTATATGGTCTTTAAAGGAAGCCAGATATAATAAGAACAGTAAAGTATCGTAGACTGCGATGGGCAGGACATATGGCACGAATGGGGAATGAAAGACATGCGTGGAAGCTTCTTGTAGGAAAAGCAGCGGGAAAACGCCCAGTTGGTAGACCAAGAATGAGGTAGGAGAATAACATTAACTATGATTTGAAGAAAGTAGATTATAGGGAATGATTGGAAAGCATTAGCTCAGGACAGGGATGTATGAAGAGCTAATGTTCGCTTGGCTATGAACCTATGAGTTCGATAGTGCCAGTGAGAAAGTAAGTACACATCAACATAAATATACAAGGTCTCTAATTTTTGAATGGTTATTACTCAGCAATTAAGTGGGATAGGAATACAATTTTTGTTGTATATGATCTAAAAGGCACTGGAAAATAATAGCAACATGTTCATCGTTCTTCATGTGTTTATAAACAAACATGGCGATGAAATTATCATTCGAAGAACTTAAGTGGTTATTGACCACATCTAATAATGGCACAATTAATCGGCATAATTGTGTGTACTGGTCTAACGAAAATCCAAACATCGTCCAAGAAAAGGCCGCCAATCTTCCAAGAGTAGCGGTATGTCCAGGGAACTAATCCCTGGTTGTCTTCCAGAGGATTAATGGGGTCATACTTCTTCGAAAAGACTGTCACGGGCCAGACTTTCCTGGAAATTTTGAAAGTCGTGATTCTATGTCTTAATGATCTCTTTGAGAATCAAAATGAGGTTTATTCCAACAAGAAGGGGCTCTCCACACTTTCATATCGATGTGGAAATTTTCCCGATCGCACATTCAATCAGAGATGGATGGGACAAAGAGGAAGTGCTACGGAGATCCCGCCTCGATCTCGATTTAACCCCTCTAGACTTCTACTTTTGGGGAACTTTAAATAACACGGTGTACGCTACAAAACCACAAACACTGAGGAACTAAGAGATCAGATTAAACATTCATCAATGATAATCCAGATGGTACGTCGCTCTGTTCGACGTCGTTGTTGGGAGTGTGCTGAAGTAGAAGGTGGACATTTTGAACATGTACGGGCTTAATGCAGTTTAAGGAATACAACAGAACAAAAATTGCACACGTCCTGCCCATCGCAGTCTACGAGACTTAACTGTTCTTATTATATCTGGCGTCCTATATGTAGTCTTCTCCATTCACCTGTCTATTCACCTCTCTTTGGTCCAATTTTTTTTCCTAAGAACCTTCTTCTCAAGTACTCGTAATCTCATTTATTCTTGCTTTAGGGAGAAAAAGAGTTTACGAGTATTTGAGAATAAGGTTCTTAGGAGCGGTTAAGGTAGGACGCCTTGGCGCAGAGCTACGAGACTTGCGCTGGTTCGAGTCTCCATGGGGGAAGAAATTTTCTCATGGTATTTCGGCCAGTATGGGACCGGTGCCCACCCAGCATCGTGAGGCAATTGGGTAGCTACAATAAGTAGCGGCTCCAGGTTGAGGAAACAGCTATAACGGCTGGGGGACTCGACATGCTAACCACATGTCACCCCTACACTGGCTGTTGATCATCTACCTCTGTGATTGACACATGTGGATGTGAAGGGCCAGCAGCCGGCTGGTAAAAGGGCAACCGCTGAAAAGTGGAAAGACCCTCAATCGGAGGAAAATGTTTGGACCAAAGAGAGGTGAACAGACAGGTGAATGGAGAATACTACATAACAGTGAACTACATGGTATTTATAGGAAGCCAGATATAATAAGAACAGTTAATTCTCGTAGACTGCGATGGGTAGGACATGTGGCCGTATGGGTAATTAAAGATCATGCAAGGAAGCTTCTTGTAGCTTCTTGTAGGAAAACCAGAGGGAAAATGCCCAATTGGTAGACCAAGAATGAGGTGGGAGAATAACATTAACTATAATTTGAGGGAAGTAGATTATACAGGGAATGATTGGAAAACATTAGCGCAGGATAGGAAAGTATGGAGAGCTTATGTCCGCGCGGCCATGAATCTACGGGTTCGATAATGTCAGTGAGTTAGTTAGTCACATTTCGTTACTGAGAAATAACGTTTCAAAGAATGTATACGTCGGTTTAAAACACTTTGTATGTGAATGTCTATACTTCTTCATTGGTGTTCAAGTCATATGGCCATACTAATCAATTATAAATAGTCAGATGAGAATGACATGGCAAGTATAATCATGAATTTATATTTTTAAAGTAAATAATTTTATGATTTTTTAATGGTTGTTTTTCCTTATTTGTTTAAATAATTTTCTGTTTTGTTTACCAAAGTATTTAAAGTTTGCTAAAATAGTATTCCAATGTTGTCAAATGAAGGTCACTATAAGTTTGCTTTGTACAGTTAAATTGAAAAATCGCTCTAAGTAACTCATTGGCACTATCAAACCCGTAGGTTCATGGCCTCGCGGACATTAACTCTCCATAAACCCTATTCTGGGCCAATATTTCCAATTATCCCCCATATAATCTACTTCCCTCAAACCATGGTTATTGTAATTTTCCCACTTTATTTTTGTCTATCAACTGGGTGTTTTTCCTCCGGTTTTCCTACAAGAAGCTTCCAATGCACCACATTCATTCATTCCCCATTCCTGTCACATGTCCTGCCCATTGCAGTCTAAGAGACTTAACTGTTCTTATTATATCTGGCTGCCTTTATAGATTATATAGATCACTGTTCTGTATTTTTCTCCATTCACCTGTCTGCTCGTTTCTTTTTGGTCCAAACACATTTGCAAGAACTTTATTCTCAAATACTCGTAATCTCCTTTCCTCACTTAAAGTAAGAGTCCATGTTTCGCATCCATATAATATAAATGGGAGAATAACAGTTTTATATATATTCAGTTTAACCTTCTTTGAAAGGAGTTGGGACGACAAGAGTACATGTAATACATGATAGCACGCATTTCCAGAATTTATTCCATGTTTAATTTCTTCGTGCATCTCATTCCTATTTGTAATTATTGTTCCTGAGTATTTGAATTCAGCCACCTCTTCAAATTTTTCCTCATTTGTCATTAGCTATCCATTTCCACAATATAATATATATCTATGTATGAACATACATTTAGTTTTATTGATATTTACTTCCGGTCCCAATTTATTAATGCTACTCAATAGAGTGTGTGTGTTGGCCCTTAGTATCTCCTCGCTAATGCCTAATAATACATCATCAGCATAAACTAACAGCTTATTAATACCATTGTGTTGTATGACTTATTTCATCCTCTAAAGATCTGATGGCTGTTCCAGTACCAAACTGTATTTTCGTGTATTTAATTGAATAATGTTGTAGAGGAGATAGTGCACCTCCTTGCTTTAATCCATTGTGAATTTCAAAAGTATCCGAAAAACTGTTTGACTACATGCACCCTACCCTTTGTGCATTTATTCAGATTAGAATAAGTCTTACTAACTTTTTTAGGAATTCTGAACTCCAGTAGGATACTATATAACTTTTCCCTCTTAATTTAATCGTATGCCTTTTGAAGTCTACATATAATTTATGTATAGTGCCATTGTATTCTCATTTATTTTCTAAAATCTGTCTTATACTAAAAATCTGATCTACTGTAGACCTGTTTCTTCTAAATCCACATTGAAGATCTTCTATTATGCCATCAATATAGGGAGTAAGTCTGTTTACTAATACACGCGCATTTGATAGAATTTTGTACGAAGTTGAATATAATAAGATGCCCACGTAGTTGTTGCAATCAGTTGTATCCCCTTTCTTATAGAGTGGTATGATAATCGACTCTTTCCATTCATTTGGAAAAGCTTATTTTTCCCCAAATCATACTAAGCAACCGACGTATCTTATCCATCAATTTTTCTCCCCCTATTTTATCAGCTTTGCTGGGATCCTATCTGAACCTGATGCTTTATACATCTTCAATTTTTATATCGCCATTTCAAACTCTAATGCACTTGGTTCTGCGACTGGCATTTCTGCTGTCTGTAAATCATCCTCTTCAATATTCTGTTCTGCACGTACATTTAATAGCTGATTAAAATATCACCTTGACGTGGTGGGGGGGGGCTTGGTACCAGATGAGCTAGACGACCCTACTGGGGAAGATTGACTTAGGTTAATCTTGCTGGTGGGTAAGAGGCGAGGGGAACTAAGTATAGCTCACAACGAGGGAATGGCGTCTGTATCCATATTGGGCGGCCACATCTTCATCAAGTCTTCAACGGTCAACAGGGCGACAAGGAATAGCACAGCTAAACTTGTAGGGCTTGAAGAGCGGAAGAAGCAGCCCTCTCTTGGGGGTGGATACCCAGAGGAGCATGTTTGGAGGCTCAGAGGAAGCAGTCCTTCCACCATCCTTGTCCTGCGAAGCGCTCGTAAACCCTTCCAGGAGACATTCATCTTACTGAGAAGCTTCATGGAAATCAGTCGGATGTTGGAAGACCTAGAAGACGTTGGGCTGATGCATTATGAAGTCGGAACGAGCAATTGCCTAATCCCTGGAGTGATGATGATGATGATGATGATGATATCTATTAATATACTCCTGGAATCTGCAGTGTACCCATTTCCCATTTTAATTCCTAATTATGCTTGTTCTAAAAGCCTCTAACCCTACCCTTTCTTCTCTATTCTAATTCCCTGATATAATTATCTGATGTTTCCATTTTTTTTTTGCATTCATTTCAATATAATTAATCCTCACTCTCTCAAATATGACCCTCCTTTTAATCTTTAATAACCTAGTGGTTTCCCTTCTAATGCTACCCGATTGTTCTAAATTTACTTAAGTTGGCTCGTGTAACCAATTAATAACTGTAGCTTTATTTTCTTTATAATGTCGGCACAGCTTCTTTTTTATCTATTAATTGTAATTTGTAATAATAATCATCATTTTAACACAATTAGGATATACAGATAGTCTCTTAAGTACTTTAAAGAAAAGTAGTTTACTGATATATCTGCTGCATTAAAGTAATCATACGATTATATGAAAACACAGTAGAATTAAAATGGCTATCAGAGTGTAATAATTTTATCTGTAGTGCAGTACAAGAGTGTTATCAGAACACATAAATCAAGGTCTCCGATGTGATTATTATTCAATGCGACATTATTGAGAACACATTCCATTTAATAATCAAACAGATGTTTCTACACCACGCGCCATACTAAACTAACCCAGAGGTTCATGGTCGCGCGGACATTAGTTCTCCGTACATCCCTATCCTTATCTAATATTATCTGTCATTTCATGTATAATTTACCCACCTCAAATCACGGTTAATGCTATTTTTCCAACCTTATTCTTGGCCCACTTACTGACTTACTGGGCGTTATAATTCTGGTTTTCCTGCAGGGAGTTTCCATCCCCATTTTTAATTTCTATTCGTGACACATGTTCCGCCCATTGCAATCTACTAGACTCAAATATTTTTATTATATCGGATTTACGTTAAATATCATGTACCTCACTGTTGTGTAGTGTTCTCCATTCACCTGTTTGTTCGTTCCTATTCCTAAGAACTTTATTGTCAAATACCCGTAATATTTTCTCCTCCCTTATAGTAACAGCCTACCAAATATCAAACTATGCAATGGTAATAATAATAATAATAATAATAATAATAATAATAATAATAACAATAATAACAATAACAGTATGCCCATTTGTCCCTCAGTGAGACTTAGCGTTCTTCTACAGGGCAGAAATACAACCATACTAATTTAGGCCGGTATTTAGAAACCAATCTTTACCCAAAGAGCGACTATTTCCCCCTCTATGACGTAGAGAATATTCATAAAACCGGTTTTATGAATACTCTCTACGTCATAGAGAGGAGGAAAGAGTCACTCTTTGCGTAAAGATTGGTTTCTGAATACCGGTCTTAGTTTTCGTATTGATGTCACTGAGTGGCCGGGGGTTAACGTTCCGTCTCATAGTGACATCTAGGAAACTAAAGTATTGGTAAATTTTGCACATAGGTAGTTTTATTTAAGCTTGAGATTCTTTTAAGGGCTTGAAAATCTTCAGACTTGGGACTCACGGCTTAAGTTCTCGGAGGACTTGTTCTTTGGATTTTTACATCCTAAAAAATCCCGGTCGAATTTGAACCTCCGACCTGGTGATTAGAGGGAAGGAACCTCTTCTAGACCACCAAGTCTAATAAATCAATTGCCGGAAGGCATGACGCTACATTACCTACCACCGGCTGCTGGCCTCATATTAAAATATATCAATCACAGCGGTGAACGAACACTCTACCAATAGAGATGTATCTGTTCAGCATGTCAAGTCCACGGCCGTTATATCTGGTTTTGTCAATTTGGAACACCTACTGATTGTAACTATCCAAATTCCTCACGGTGCTACTGTATTCCCAGAGAAAGGAAGTCCCGCGAGGGGATGACAGTAGTGCGGAAAGAGGGGTTGTTGAGTTTACATACAGGTGGATTCCTCTAGTACCACTGGCTACTGATGACGTGGCGATTGTTGTACCGTTGTACTACACATAACAAATTAGATTAGTTGGTAATATTCCTGCTATCGAGCAAAATTTATTGCATTAATTTAATAATTGCACTCATATGCACTCCATGGTATCTTTATATTGTCGTGGTGGAGTGGCTTAAATGGCCCTGAGAGCTATGCCGGCGGTAACATTGCTGCCGAAAGGGTTACCCATGCCTGGACACTTCGAAGGCGATAAACCGGCCGAAAAAAACACCTTGGTCTAAAGACTGACGATCTTTCACCGTAAAAATACAACCGTCAAGAAACGCGGATATGGGTTCCACTGGGGTAAAATTTTTCCTCTGAATTTTCCTGGACCAGAGGGAAATCGCCCAGTAGGCAGGCCAAGAATGGGTGGGAGAAATATATTACCATGATTTCAGGGAAGTAGATTATTCAGGGATGATTGAAAAACATTAGTACAGGACAGGGATGTATAGAGAGCTTATGTCCGCGCGACCATGAACCTTTTTTTTCTCCTGGCGCGACAGGCCTACAAGGCCCTTAGCCTACCAGCCTCACATCCACATGTGTCAATCACAGAGGTAGATGATAATCAGCCAATGTAGGGGTGACATGTGGTCGGCATGTCGAGTCCCCCCAGCCGTTATGGCTGGTTTTCTCAACCTGGAGCCGCTACTTATTGTAGCTACCCAAATGCATCACGATGCTGGGTGGGCACCGGTCCCATACTGGCCCGAAATACCATGAGAAAATTTCTTCCCCCATGGAGACTCGAACCAGCGCAAGTCCCGTAGCTCTGCGCCAAGGCTTTCTGCCCTTAACCACTCGGCTACGGCGCGGGACGACCATGAACCTACGGATTCGATAGTGCCATTGAGTTAGTTAGTACACTCATATGACGTCACTAAAAAACATCCATGTCGCGACAGGCCTAGAAGGTCCTTGACCTACAAGCCTGTTGCTGGCCTCACATCCACATGTGTTAATCACAGAGGTAGACTGTCATCCAGCCTGTTTAGGGTTGGCATGTGGTTACCATGTCGAATCCCCCCGGTCATTACAGTTTTCTCAAACTGGAGCAGGTATTTATTGTAGCTATCCAAATTCCCTCACGATGCTGGGTCAGCACAGATCACATACTGATCGAAATTCCATGAGGAAATGTCTTCGTCCGTGGAGATTCGAAGCAGCGCAAATCCCATTGCGCTGCAACAAAGCATACTGGCGCCTTAATCACTCGTCTACGGCGCGGGTCCATATGACGTCACACTTGTTTTAAAGGCTATATTATTTTTCTTCTTCTTCTTTCTACTTCATGAAATTAGGCCTTTTGGCCCATTTTCACATCAAGTGGGATTTAATTAATCTTCCCATCGATATAGTAAATGGGCATCCAACACTTATATGTCCTATTGGTTTGTACTTTAATAACAGCTGGGGGATTCTATCTGTAGGCATTCTTTTAACATGTTCATACCAGTTGTTTCTCATGTTATCAATTCTATTTGTTAAATTAAAATATTTAAGTATTTCCTAATATCGTTATTTCTTTTTCCGTCCAAAATTGTCACACCTGCTACTGAACGTATGAACTTCATTTCTGCAGTTTATATTTTCCTTCTGTCTGAACGGTTAAGAGTCCAATTTTCACTTACATATGTTAAGACAGGCACTGCCATAATGTTGTAAAATTATAATTGTGTACTCCTCAAAGTTTATTTTTTCATTGTCCGTTTTATAGTGTCACACATTTTATAACATTTATTTAATTAATATTAATGTCTTCCTTCTGGCAGTATGATACATTGCATCCTAAATAATTTAAATTGTTCACCTGTTGCATTGTACTGTTATTAATGCTGATTTTACACCTCATGTGGTCTTTCCCGTTTCGATTTACTTTCAGAGATTGTCATATTGAAATCATTTTATTAGTTTTTAATTATGCTTACAGCGCATTGACAAACTATGTTTTCGAAGTGTATAATACAACATAGACTCGAGTGGTTTAGGGCTCAGCCGCATTCCTTCTTGGGACTTCCTTTCTCTAGGAATACGTAGGTAGACATCAGTCCAAAAACTGCCAGAAATTCAATGATTCAGGACGACCAACTTAAGGAACATTCCCGAAACAAGGGTAAAAGGACGTGTGAACTCCAGGGATAGTTTGGACACGAAATAAAATGTCCAACATTCCCCAAGAATCAAACCCTGGCCATTTATTCCATAGTGAAACATGTTGTACAATTATGATAGCTTTTTATATAAGAGGAACAACAATTATTGTGGCAAGATAAAGTCTGGCCTACATTCTACGGTACTCGAGAGTTTTGAAACCCAATTAGTGTCAGTCTACATCAGTATGAAGTAATATGTCTTTGAAGCCTTGATTCTTATAAAAGATAAATAAGTTATCATAGAAAATCCCAATTGAGTCCATTCATATGAGAGAATTTATCTTTATTTGCTTTTCTTTTATTTACATACAAAGTAATTGTTGAACTTCAGCACGCTCAATTGTTTCAACATTTGTTGGTTTTAATTCTATATTGGAAGTTATGGTGCTGAAATGAATGAGAGATAGGTAAATCTGCGATATCAAAATCAAATAGTGTTTTATGGGACCATGCTCGTTAGTCCGTCGCCGTGGCGTAGTCGGTAGAGTCCCTACCTTCCATTCCGGCGACCCGGGTTCGATTCCCAGCGGGGTAGGGGATTTTAAATCTGCACCTTGGGTCTGGGTGTGTGTCCTGTCTTGTGTTTGTATGTGTGAATAAGATAAAAAAAAGGTTAACAAAGGGAAAACAAAAAGGAACAACAGTGTAAACAAAAGAAAACGACAAAAAATATATTTAAAAAAAGTAATATTGGTTCAAAAACAAAAACAAAATGTCCGTCACGCAGAAATTGTGTAAATTAAACGAATTCCTCAGCAAGTGAAAATTGTGGTCCTAATTTTCTGGTTTATGGAATCTACAATGGCGTAACAGACCAATGTTGGACCTTAGCTTCTCATTTGTTATTAGTTACAAGACCAAGTTAATTTAAATACGCTTATTTCCCGACCCAACGGTTCACTTAGCAGGTAGCTAAGGTATTTATAGGATGAAGATGGTCGGTAAATGTTGTTTAGAGGCATTTTTATTCAGGCTTGCGGCTCTTTTAAGAACCTGAAAATCTTTAGACTAGGGACCCATGGCTTTAAGTACCTCGGAGAACATGCTCCATGGATTTTTCATCCAAAAAAAAAAATGATCCCAGCCGGGTTTGAACCCGCGACCCACGAGACAAGAAACAACCACTAGTCCATCCCGACCAACTCGGTTTAGGCCTACGGAATATATATAATTATTCACCAAGAGAAAGAAGTTTGGGATGACCAAAGAAAAGATGGAAAGAGCAGCAATTCTTCATCACGGTTTAGGCTTTTTGCTAGCCTGTTTCGGTTCCAAATTGCTGCTCTTTCCATCTTTTCTTTGGTCATCCCAAACTTCTTCTTTCTCTTGGTGAATAGTAATATGCTACTTTTGGTATTCTGTTCTCGCCATCCTTGCTAAGTGTCCTTTCCAGTTTGTTTTGTATTTCACTATTGTTGTGTTTAATTCCTCTACTTTTAGTTGTTGTCTTAGTTCTGTGTTATGTTTTTTGTCTGTTCTTTGATAACCTGCTATTGGTCTGGGGAATTCCATTTCAGCAGCTTGGATTCTGGCAGATTGTTGTGTTGTCACTGTCCATGTTTCGGATCCGTAAGTGCCCTAATAACAGGAACTGCCATTGTCTCTTGTATAATTTCATTATATATATATATATATATTTATATATGTGTGTGTGTGTGTGTGTCCGCCGCTCTGGTCTCGAGGTAGCGTGCTGCCTTTTCACGCAGCGGGCCCGGGTTCGATCCCCGATCGGGGCAGTTTTTCTGGGTGAGGTTTTTATCGGGGTTTTCCTCACCTGTAAGACAAATGTCAGGAAAACTTTAAGGTCAAACGGTCCCCGTAATCATATGGCTATCATCGTCATCCTTATCATTATCATCCTTCACTGGTGTGGAAAGCAACGGGAAGCTACCACACCTACAATTCCCTAATAAAGCTGCAAAGCATAGCATGAAAATGCTATGATTGCAAGTGAAAGACCTGCCCTCGGGCAGAATTAATATGGATGGATATATATATATATATATATATATATATATATATATATATATATATCTTTTGTTAAATTGGAGGAACTCAAATTCTGATGTCGGCTCATTTAAAAGTGTCTGATTGCAGTGAAAATAAATCGTACATTGATGAGTGATCCCCGTTCGTCCCGCTCGGATCATGGGTGATCCCCTAGTTGGAAGTTTCTTAACCAGACTAATTTAGTTATGCTTATTTCCTTACAGATATCAGCGAGGGACATGTGGTCAGTACGTCGCCTCGAGGAGACATCTAGTAGAAAACTAAGGTATTACTTGAATGGATGAAGGTCATTAAAATTTTGTTTAGAGACCTTTTTAAAATCATGCATAACCTTATGTTTTTCTTATGTATTGTATATTGTTGCACAATTTTATTCCAATTTAAACAATATCATGAACACAGCTAATAACTAATCCTAACTCACTGGCACTACCTGACACATAGGTTCATGGCCGCGCGGATGTAAGCTCTGCATACATTCGTATTTTGAGCTAATGTTTTTACTATGGTTTCCCTGAAGTAGTTCCGAGATCCGAATGGAGGACTATTTTAGCTAAGAAAAGTTTAATCTCAGAAGAACCACGTCCACGTTTCTTGACAATTGTATTTTACTGTGAAAGATAGTGACTATTTTTACTAAGGTACTATTTTCGTCTGACTTATTGACCTGTCCGACATGCGTGACCCATTGGGCAGCAATGCTATCCCCGGCATTGCTCTAGAGGACATTTAACCACGCAAGCTATCTACCATCAAAGATAAATATACCAACTAACTCACTGCCACTGCCACTATCGTACCTCTAGGTTCATAGCCGCTAGGACATAAGCTCTCTATACATCCCTATCCTGCGCTAATGTTTCCCAATCATTCCCTGTATAATCTACTTCCCTCAAATCATGATTAATGTTGTTCTCCCACTTCATCCTTGGTCTACCAACTGGCCATTTTCCCTCTGGTGTTCCTACAACATTTCCATGTCCCTCTTTTATTCCCATTCGTGCCACATGTTCTCCCCATCGCAGTCTACGAGACTTAACAATTCTTATTATATCTGATTCCCTATAAAGATCATGTAGCTCACTGTTTAGTAGTCTTCTCCATTCACCTGTCTGCTCATCTATCTTTGGTTCAAATTTTCCTCTAAGAACTTTATTCTGAAATACTCGTCGTATTTTCACCTCCCATAAAATAAGAATCCATGTTTCGCATCCATATAATATAACTGAGAGAATAACAGTTTTATATATTTTCAGTTTTTTTTAGGGACGTTGATTCCATTAGAGTGCATATAATGCATAATAGCATGAATTCCCAGAACGATAAAGATATCATTGGAGGATAATGGTTAGGTCTACATGGTGATTTCCGTGCAATTGGATCGCCCATAATATTTTAATGAGATAACAAACTGATAAATAGATAAAGTTCAGAAATGAAGACATAACATTTATTTTGAACATAGGTAAAGATTTTAGCTTATGCACATTCTATTGTTTCATTATCATTCAATAATAATACTTAAATAACTAACTTATAATGTTTTAATGGATTCTTTTTAGCTAATACACTGAATTATGTTGGAATTTATTTTATCTATAAACAATAAAATTACTTTAATTTACACAGTTGTTCATATATGGATAATACCAATAAAACTTATTTTTAAACAGCAGACATGTAATTTAATTAATTTTTCTCCAGAACTAAATTTAGTCTTCTTCATCCAACCTAGTCTTAGGCCTAATAGGCCTGCTACTATTAAATATATTCTACGTCATTAATAGTATTTTGTTCACTCCTATATTAATAATGGCTTAATTACCGTTCTGTTTTAGGGAAGTAAGTTTAATTTACCAGAGAGACCTAGGTATCCATTAACAACGGCATGTAAATGCTCAACTTACTTCCCTAGGGAAGGTAAGTAATTGAGATAATAATATAAAAATGATTTTTTTTTTAATTTACACCAGTTCTTAAAATATTCTATATACTTTTTCATATATATTTTTCGACTTTGCTGGTAATAGAAAATGAGCCGCAGAATTCGCCGCTTCCTCTACATCACAATTAATCATTGTCTGTAATTTAATATGCAGCCCGAAACTGTTATTTAAAATGTCTGCCACTAATTCAGACAACAATAGACAATTACAGTTGTTTTATCAACATTCTCTTGCCAACAAACAATTGATCTCTTCAAACCAAGATATAAATTCACATGAAATATAATAATTAAACATAATCGTTAGTATAGGAGCGAACAATATTATATACGCAATTCGGGAAGTAAATACATTACTAGTCTCGAACTTATTCGGTAGCCCTCGCTAAAGTTCGGGCTCAAACACGTCTTCGACTAGTAATGTACTACTTATTCCCTTGTTGCGTACATAACTATTTCTTATTTTTCTATCTTGTAGATTTTATATATTATTCGTTAAATCTAGATTAAATAAAAATATATTGTAAATGATACTTGTATTGTAGATATAGGCCTACTATGTAATAATTTTGGTTATTGTAATTTAGATGTAATGTAATTTTTGTATTTTCTGTATTTTTTCTAACCTCCTTGAGTGGTAGACAAGGCCTTTAAAGCCTTATCTCTGCCAGCTAAAATAAAGCTATTATTATCATAAGTAATGCTACGAGTGATTTCCAATTTATCTAGAGAATTTGGAAATCAAGAGTGGCATTTGTTAGGACTATTTAACGAATAAAATTAATCTGTTTACTCACAAATCATTATTTAACTATAGTTATTTTAAAATATTTATATATTTAATGTAAACGGCGATGTTTGAAAACAAATGAGAAACGATTGGTACGCTTCATCTGCTTCTTTTGTTTATCACTGCAACCAGATCATACTATTTATTGCCAAAGGAACGCAATATTGTAAGAATGCTCTCTAGTGGAGAAAAAATGAAACACATCAAACTGTATATTAATTCATTTCTGATGTCGTATGATGTAAATACGACAATTATATTTTTCTGGATTATTACCTGGGAAAAAATACATTTAAGAAAGTGCAAACAGTGGTTTATTTTTATTTTTTTGGTGGTATAATAAATTGCTACAAATGTTTTTATATTAACTCCTGCAAGCGCTATTTGTTGACATCTATGCACTATATACACAATCTGGTAGCCGTATTCCTTGCAGGATCAGTCACTGCAAAATAATGGTCAGACCTATTCAGAATATTAAAAAAGGGGGAGCTTTCTTTAATATGGTAAATTTAATACTGATAAATATTTCGTGAAACACGACTCTGATTGGTTGTAAAACAGAAATCATTGAAACGTGATTGGTCATTGACTCCCATTTGGGGCAAGAGTTAAATAGCCATTGTAATTTTTTTTACCAATGCCACCAGATTGTCTTTATGATATTTCTGGTATTATCTCCTGGCAAAGCGGAATTGTAACCCACTTCTTAAGTTGGGGCACCTGAAAGGCAGAGTAAAGTTACCCCGATGAGATGATAGGTGATGAATAGGGCAAGGGCTTCAATGCAGTAAAAGTTAAGACTGTAATGTAGTATAATTAGAAGTAAGACTTCTGATTGTCTTTTTGCTTGGTTTCACATACATATGTACAAACAGTTGAATAATATAATAAGAAGTTAGACTTTTGACTGTATTTTGTCTTGGTTTCACACAGGAACAATTGAATAATATTTATAGGGAAATTCGGGTAATGTGGATCCTTCTTTTATGGTCAGTTTCTTTTATTCTTTGTGCGAAGAAGGATTTGTTTGTGATATTTATGAAAATTACCACTTTTATAGTTTTTCAAGCTAAGAATCAATTCTTAATTTCTGCTATTGAACATTACAAATGTTGAAAAAAACTCCTAGATATATTATATTATGTAGATGCTGTTTTAATATACTAACGTGTTTGATTTGATATTATGTGACATGGTAGCTGTATAAAATAATTAAACATAGCAAAGGAATTCGGTTAATGTGAACCCTCCACGAGGACCTGGGGTCACTTTACACGAATACGTATATTTTATCAATGAGAATGCTATCTGTAAAAAACATTCACTTAATTAATTTTATTTAACCCAAAGACCGTCGCTTTCTGCAGTTGAATGACGTGTGAATGTTATAATCAACAATAATTTTTCAAAACATTAAATAATTATCAACGCAATGGAGAGAAGGAATTAGAATAGCTATGCTCAACATGACAATTACGTTCAGTTCATTTAATATGCAGTGGTCTGTTTCGTATAATGTATATTAACACTACTTTTGGATATATTTTTGTATATACATTGGTATACATACAGGGCAGTGGTTTTACTTCCCGCTTTAGGTAGGTAATTTGTAATATTACAATATTCTGGTACCAGAAGAAAACAAGTACGAGTAAAACATCACTGACAACACAAAAAACATTCAAAGACAAAGTAGGCTAAATGAAATAATCCCAGAAAGAACAAAAAGCAAGGCATTACCCAGCCCACCCCTCATAAACCCATTAGACTATCTGGATATAAAATGTATGGATCTACCATGTAACATGTTACGAATCTCCTTGGAAACCAAATGTACCAGATACCCAACAGATGAATGGTTAAGGATATGCACTGATGGCTCCCTGAGTAACTCAGAAGATGAAGCAGGAGCAGGAATATACAGTGAAATCTTTTCCCAATATATTTCACTTGGACCGGGAGCAACAAATTTTGATGCAGAACTAAAGGCAATAGAAACCGCACTACAGAATATATTATACAGGCCCAGTATAAGCAAGAAGATAGTAATATTGATAGATTCAATGTCAACAATACAAGCAATAACTGGTAACCAATCATCCAGAACATAAGAACCATGTATAAAATTGAAGAAGCTCAAGATAAACGCAACTAACTAGTTTTGAATCCTGCCAACTAGGGGACTAGTCTCGAAAGCGCTGCAGATAAATAATTATTAAAGTTGAGGAGACGGACCTTTTAGTTAAATATTTCGTAATTTTATATTTTTATTTTGATTAATGCCTCAACGGACTTCATTATGAATCTTATTATTTATAGATTGGCAACATCGACATTTAGGAAACTGAACTTTCAATCATGGTCGCCATTGGTGTAAGTACGACACAACGCAGTACTGTGCAAAAACGTATTTTTCTCGAAACGTACATAATGGCGCATAGCCTGTTGATACAAAACGCCGTCCAATTGGAGAAAATGAATGGAATGACAGAGAGACATGGCGATCTAAATGCAGGATGCGGTAGACGTTGCAGGATCACCTGTGGACTGTATTGGGTTCAGTTTGGCTGAGAAACTGCGGGTTTCATGGTCTATACAGCTAGTTGATTAAATAAAATTAGTAAAAATGTTCATGGCAACTCCAAGCAGATCATAAAATGTTTCACACGTTAAATTCTTGTGATTTCAGCTAAGATTTATAGCTTAAATTGTTTAACTCCGTATGTTTTTATATTCTAGCTCTTCATTACATATCATTATAATATGTATATTGATTTTGGCAACAATATTACTTCTATTTGTGTATACTCAGTTGGAAGTCACAAAATTATCCCCGAACACGTTAGACGTTTCTGCGAGAAAAAAAATTACCTTCTGAGTCCAGTTCTGAAACATCTCGTTATTCCTGTTGTTTATCATTGGGACAGTCCACCGCTGTGGTCTCGAGGTAGCGTGCTGCCTTGTCACTCAGCGGGCCCGGGTTCGATCCCCGGTCGGGGCAGTTTTTCTGGGTGAGGTTTTTCTTCACCTGTAAGACAGGTAACTTTAAGACCCAAATGGTCCCCGAAATCATTTGGCCAACATCATCATCATCCTTATCATTATTATTATGCTTATCATCACCATCCTTCACCGGTGTGGAAAGCAACGGGAAGCTACCACACCTACTATTCCCTAGTAAAGCTGCAAAGCATATCATGAAAATGCTATGATTGCAGTGAAAGACCTGCCCTCGGGCAGAATTACTATGGATGGATTAATGGGATATGTCCTATCATCAAATAAACCTATAGTTGTGTTCAAACATTTTAATAATAATTATAGTAATACTACTACTACTACTACTATACTACTACTACTAATAATAATAATAATAATATTTATACCTCTTTCGAACTAAGTTCCAGTTGTAATGTACACAAAGCAGATGTATGACTACATTTTCATAGGTCGAATAACTATTTTACTTTTAAAGCGTGTAAGAAAATGTAGTTCCCCCTCTAACACTCGAAATGGAGAAAATAAAAAAAAATTAAAATATGTATCATCTAGCACATGTCTATATAAGTTATATAGGAGCATTTTAAAATATATAATTACAATTTTAACAGATTAAATTAAATCGTTATATTCTTACGCATATGCAATATAGAATATGCTGAAATTTCAATTGTTTAAAATGACCGCTTCAGTATAATAATATAATAATAATAATAATAATAATAATAATAATAATAATAATAATAATAATAACAATAATAATAATAATAATAATAATAATAATAATAATAATAATAATAATAATAATAATAATAATGTCCACCGCTGTGGTCTCGGGTGTAGCGTGCTGCCTTGTCACGCAGCGGGCCCGGGTTCGATCCCCGGTCGGGACAGTTTTTCTGGGTGAGGTTTTTATCGGGTTTTTTCCTCATCTGTAAGACAAATGTCAGGAAAACTTTAAGGCCCAAACGGTCCCCGAAATCATATGGCCAGAGCAATCATCATCATTCATATTCATCTTAGGTTAAGGTTAGGATTAGGGACTCTCCTGGCGCACCATTATCATCATTATCACCCATCATATCATCGGGGCAACGTAACCCCGCCTTCCAGGCGCCCCAACTTCAGAAGTGGGTTACAAATACGCCATGCCAGGAGAGAAACCAGGAATGTCGAAAGACAAACCTGGGGCATTTGAAAATAATAATAATAATAATAATAATAATAATAATAATAATAATAATAATAATAATAATAATAATAATAATAATAATAAACAATAATAAAACACTGGAAAGTAAAACGTTTGAAAAGCGGAGAGAAACAAATTATTTTGAATGTTTTCAAACAGTTTAGTGAATAATATCTTACATTAACAATTGAGGATGTGGTGAAAATAACATAATTTACAGGTGAATCAGCATGAAACATATTCTGCTCGTAATGAAATTGTAAATAAAATATATCTATCGGCATAATGGAAAAAGTGTAAACGTTTGATTATGTAAACCCATATACAATTTTCTGTCGTAAATAAATTAGAAATGGAGGAAGTTCCTAATTATTGATACCATCTTATCTTGTATTCAGTCTTATTTCCCGTAAAATACGACATTGCCTAAGAACAATGGTTCTATCGATGACATTTCCTTACACAATTCAGTCATATGGCGGGTAAAAGTACCAACACGGTTCTCCCAATAAAACTGTGTCGATAGAGAAGTACCTTATGCAAATGTGTTCAGAGTACATCTGAAAGTTAGCTCGGAAATGGTACATTTATTTTAGCTGATGAAGTTAAGACCGTAAGGTCTTCTCTTCCACTTTACCAGGGTTAAATTATGCAGATATTAACAATAGTGGATATATATAATTAAATTAATAACACGTGACAAATCTAATGGGCACTGGTCACAGCTTCTGACTACAGTTCACGGGGTCCTGTGTTCGATTCCTGGTCACACCACAGGATTTTTTTCTTAAAGGAAAATATTCCTATGGCCACCTATGGTCTGAATTTAGGTTTAAGTTTAGGTTTTTTCCCTGGAGTTTCATTATCATTCATCACTATCATATCATCGGGATAAACGTAAATCCGCCTTCCAGGCGTCTCAACTTAAGCAGTGGGTTACAATTCCACCACGCCGGGAGAGAATTGCAGGAATGTCATAAAGGCAGCCTTGTAACATTGGTGAAAAAATGAGTAATACAAAATCGACTGTACATAGCTTATAATATATATATATATATATATATATATATATATATATATATATATATATATATATACACCATCCATCTTCAGGCCTTCCCTTTCTTCTTTTCCTTTCAATTCTCAACTCCAATATCCTCTTATGAATTCTATCACATGGCATCCTGTTGAGATGATCGCACCATCTTAATATAGCCTATATTTGTCAGATCATTTTTAATGCACTAGACAGACTAGATGGATATCTATATTTTTTAAATATTTTTATGAGAACTATCTCAGTAGTGTAATTCGTTTCGGAATTAGCTGAAATGGAGTAGAAAAACAGTATTGTTTTAGAGCACATATGAATAATTTATAATTTTAGAATGTACGTACTTTTAGAAGTGATAGCATACCCTTAGGTGGTATTAAAACCAAAGGTAAATAGCGGTTATAATTTATTACACGAGTAAAAAATATATAAAATGAACTAGGTGAGTTTCATAACTTTTACGTGTGTATTAATTGCATAATATTACAATACGTTAAAACAGCTTGAACATTTTAATGCAAAAATGTAAGGTATTATGGCAAATATGCAGTCCAGTAGAGGATTAAGTATTGGAACAAGTATCCCACTAATTAGTTAGTATGTGGCAACATAAATAACAATGTAAAAATGTTAATGAATTTCAACAGATATGTAGAACAAGTTAAACTGTTATTAACTTGTTAGTTTATGCTGATAATGTAGTAGGCGATAGCGAGGAGATATTAACAGCCAACACACATACTCTATTGAATATCACTAAAACATTGGAACTGGAAGTAAACATTAAGCACGGTATATTTTCACACATTGTTTAGTATGAATTATGAGTGACTGATGTGTGTTGTCATAAAAGTTTGTATTGTCTAGGAAGTGGCCTCGTATTGAGCTGATCCCTCCATGTCCTGGTGTGGTCAAAAAAAGTAAGTAAGTTTAAACATCTTCAGGTCGTGTCGCTGTAAGTTCCGTATGGCATGAGGAGACTAAAAGGGAGATATTAAATTTAAAAACAAAGATAAAGGTAGTCTAAGTGTTACATTGATAATTTTTACAGTAACTAATATGATTATTAACAATTTTGACCAGCAGAAAGGACAGTTGTTACAAAAAATAATGTTACCTACCTGTCGGAAAAGTAGCCAGCCACAGGATAACCAATGAACTGGCCGATGTTGTTTACAGTACCTACTAATGTAATCTTCCATTGGTTCTCATCGCATGTTATATCCCACTGAAAAATAAATACAATTTTCCTTAAAATGTGTTTATCGATATACAGTGAAATTTCGATAAAACCTGTACGCTTTTTATGGTTTCCGCGAAATAACTTTTTTTTTCGATCTCTCCACCCACATATAGACCTACTATGGCTTAAAAGCCTAAAGTTGATGTCTAATGTGCTGCATCTAACACTGTTGTCATTAGATTAAAAGCCTAAAGTACCCAGTTTATTGTACTTAAATCGGACATAATAATAATAATAATAATAATAATAATAATAATAATAATAATAATAATAATAATAGTAAAGTAAAGTGATCCCACAACAGACCCGGAGGCCCTTGGGGTAGTAGGAGGTTAAGGCTCCCACTTTTTTCTAGACAATCGGCACTTTTATGTCAGCCGGGTTGTCAGCCCTGCGTGACGGCCGCCTTTACCCCAGAACAAGCGTCTGGTACTCATTTCCGTTAGAGGCTGAGTCGACCCCAGGGCCATAGTGCCGCCAGAGGGTTTGGGTCAGTTTAAAAATCCTGACCCCAACGGGACTTGAACCCTCGACCCTCCGGCTTGTAGCTCAGTGCCTTAACCACTACGCTACGGCGTGCCCCAATAATAATAATAATAATAATAATAATAATAATAATAATAATAATAATAATAATAATAATGTTATGATTCAGAGATAATATGTAAAATGTTAAAAATTTAAAATATTTAAGTTGAATTTTAGGTTAAATTCTGGAAATGCATGCTATTATGCATTATAGGGATTCTAGTCCCAACTTCTCTCAAGAAACATTAAAATGAAATTATATAAAACTGTTATTCTCTCAGTTATATTATATGGATGCGAAACATGGACTCTTACCTTAAGGGAGGTGAAAATAATACAAGTATTTCAGAATAATGCTTTTAGAAAAAAAATTGAACCAAAGAGAAAAGAGCAGACATGTGAACGGAGAAGTCTACTTAACAGTGAGCTATATGATCTTTATAGGAAACCAGGTATAATAAGATCAGTTAAGTCTCGTAGACTGTGATGAGGAGGACATGTGGCACGAATGGGAATAAAAGAGAGACATGGAAACATGTTGTAGGAAAACCAGTGGGAAAATGGCCAGTTGATAGGTCAACGATGAAGTAGAAGAATAATAGTAACCATGATTAGAGGGAAGATTGGAAAACATTAGCTCAGGATAAGATGTATAGAGAGCATATGATCGCGTGCCCATGAACCTACGGGTTCGATGGTGCTAGTGAAATAATAATAATAATAATAATAATAATAATAATAATAATAATAATAATAATAATAATAATAATAATAATAATAATAATGGTTTACGTTACCAGATGGAAATGAGACTGTAAGGTATTTTTTCCACTTCACAGAGGTTAATTTATACAGGTGTTAATAGCTGTGAATTGTCTATAGTTAAATTAATAACACATGATTTTATATAATTTCCAGCTAATAAGATAAATAAGCGAAATAGTATATTACGATGCGAGGTTAGAAAGTGCTTTTTTACAGAAGCGAGGAAATGTTTAAAACCCGAGCGTTTTTAATTTCCGAGATTCTGTAAAACACTTCACAAACGTGCGTTGTACATTATTTTTTGTACGACTGGTATTTTCAAAATAATAAATAATAATAAAATAACATCTTTCTTGAAAATATTTTTGTTCATTACAAACAACTGACTAACGTTAACAGTGTGAGCAATGATTATTAGTTGAGACTACAGCAGGCCGTGACACCAATCAGTGATAAAATGGCGGAAAGTACGTATTTATTGTTTTACATTGTTTCAAATAAAGTTCAGTTCATTTAAAATGCAGTGATTTGTTTCATATAATGTATATTAACACTACCTTTTGGATATTTTTTGTATATACATTGTAGCTACGTAGTATATATAGAGGGCAGTGGTTTTACTTTCCGCACGTGATCTGTAATATGTAATATTACAGTATAGTTATTTAGGTTGGCAACCCCGAAATATAGGAACTTGAACTTTCAATAATTGTCTCCATTGCTGTAATTACGACAACAGGCACTACGGCGCAGAAAATTATATTAAAATAGTACACTTCTATAAATTTGTATATCGACGTATACTGAAAATCTTTCTTTAATTTCCAAGAAAAATAGTATTTCAGAACAAAATGCAGTTGATAGTATCGTGATGATGGATTAGAATAGGCCTACAAACTTAAACATATGCAATATTATAAATAGCTATCTATTGATAATCTTTACAATTTCCTGCCCGATGATAGACGTTTGATGTCACATTGAATACTAAACTTAGAGGGTGGTAACTGGTCAATTCTAGGTATACCATTGAAGCTATCCGCATGTAATAGCTAATACTACTAAAAATATTGTTTTGTGGATAGCATTATTAGTAAATGTTTCAACGCATACAGATGTAGATCTCGGGTTCAAACCCCGATACAAGCAAACAATTCTCTTTAGTTATATGAGTTCCAGTGTATTTCAAGAGAAGCAATTTATGACATAGTTCTAGTATAATTTTACATCGAATTAATCTACTACTTATCCAATCATAATTTAGGTACACGATCACAACAGAACCTCCAACTTCACATCCCTCAACACAGAACCTCCCATTATTCTAATTCCTATATAGTAAAAGCTCCTTATTCCCGGCGGATATGTTCCGTAAATATGCCGCGAATACAGAAACCGTGAATATGGAATAGTAATTTGTATGGGTATCTAGGGGATACATTCCAAGGTTAAAAAAATAAATAAAAATTAATTTAATGAGAGATTTTGAGCTATTTCTAATAAGTATTGAAATGGTAATTTGTATGGGTATATAGGGGATACGTTACAAGGTTAAAAAAATGAATAAAAATTATCAAAATAAAATCAATTTAATGAGAGATTTTGAACAATTTCTAATAAGTATGATTGTTAGGCTTAGACAAAGGCTTAAAGAACTTAGTAGTTTTTTCTGTCGTTTTTAAAAGGTCTTTCAATTCAAATTGATATTCAGCTGTGAATTCAGAGATAGAATTCCTTATTTTGTCTTCGGATTTCTTGATGAATCGTACAATTGATCCATTAACGATGAAACGGCGTGATATGGATTCAAACTACTCGCCAATGCGTAAACGGTCAAGCAGTCCTATTTTTACTTTAAGCGGTAACACTACATTTTTCCGCTTCGGAACTAATTTTGTTTTATTCTACTCGACATTATAAATTGGGAACAAAGCAGAAGAGACACACGTTATTCAATCAAAATTATTGCAACGAAAGATAAGATGAAACATTAAAACACCGATCGTGGCGAAGGCGGCATTTATCAATGGATATATCGGCACGTGAAATACGGCGGCGGCTTTTAACAACGAACTATAGGCTTAGTGACAATAAGATTTTTTACTTTGATATTTATTTGTCCATTTGCTTTTTTTTTCGTTTATACTGGTTTTACCTTTTTTTTAAACTGTTTATTAACTTTCTTTTTAATTCTCACATAGCCACAAGGACAGGACACACACACCCAGACCCAAGGTGGAGATTTAAAATCCCCTACACCGCCAGGGATCGAACCCGGGTCGCCGGAATGGAAGGTAGGGACTCTACCGACCATGCCACAGCGACGGACAAAACAGATAAGAGAGAGACTCGAACCTGGCATTGCAACATTCAATGTTAAGCATGCTACCGGCTGAGCTATTACTGCGAACTGGTTTGAATCGCTCTTTGTTTTAAAAAATGAAAAAATATCTTATACCGTATATACAGTATATATTACTTTGCCGACGCTTAATAAAGGATACTAATCCTTGTAATATACCGACTGGAAACGCGAATAAATATTTTTTTTAGCCGCGAATGCAGGAACTGTGTCGCAGTTTTTTAACCCGCCAATAATGAAAACGCGAACAAAAGAACTGTGAATAAGGAGCTTTTACTGTACTTATATACTGTTAGACTCTGGAATTCCTTATCACAAGAAATCAGAGATTACCGGACATTAGCTTCATTTAAAATAAATTTAAATATCTTTCTTTTGCAATTGGTCTTTCAGCGGATTTATTGATAGTTTTTGATGTTTTGCTTCTTTAATAATATTGACTTGATTCATCATAATTTTAGTTTAGCCTAATTTGTATAAATATTTACTTGTAATTGAATAGTTGCCCCGAAAAGAGATCTAACCCTCAAACATTCGAAAATCGAATTTTCAGTGGATTAGGCCTAGTGGAGAATAACACAGCATGGTGCATGTAAAACTAATCCTACTCTCTTCCAGACCTGTTTTATTTATTTTTAAAAGTTGGTATTCAAGCGAAAAGTGATCTACATGTTGAAAAATGGCAGAAGTTAGTCAAGTCATGAGTAGCAGTTTATGGGTTAGATCTGTTTTCGTGGTTATTATTCAATCGTATACATCATGATCTTGTGTAAATATTTTATGTATTTAATATTTTTCTCATGTTAGTAAGATTACTGTATTTACCATAATTCAGAATATAATTTGATTAATAGGGTAAAATTGAATTCCTCGAAAATTGGAGCTGAAGAATGCGAGAATAAATAGAATAGCAATTGATATAGCGAGTCTGGTTGAGTGGAAAACAAGGCCTTAACTCTGCTAATTTAAATAAATTATTATTATTATTAATTATAATAACAATTAATTACTTATATTATTGTTACATGGTCACATAATACCTCATTAACGATTGTTGATTCTTCTCCGTTGTAAACCCAACTGTGACAGCCAATTTGCCTTTCTTTGTCAAACGTTTCTGCAGAACAGGAGTTTCCATTCGTAAATGATATGTTGCTGAAAGAATATCGAAGACATCGACTAGGACCATCTTCAAATGGAACTGCATTTTTCAACCATTCGGGGTTAAAACTAGTCGTTTTCAAATCTTCACATTCTGGTATAAAACATCTGTTTGAAAGAAAATACATATAAGTTATAAATGAATAAACATAATCATGAGTACTTGCTCCAGCTGAAGAACTTCGGGAAGTAATTTCCTTGAGTTCTTGGTGAAAAATTGAAATGTTATGTTCCCTGCTTCCATTTAACATAGATGAATTAAATTATTGTCACTAATTAAACCATCCTTCCTTTACATAATGACACCAGCAGACATATTACTTTATCATGCAAATATATCTAAAGTGTATCCACTCTTAAAGTGATCCTCATCAAAACAAAACCATGTGACTTGCTGGCTTTTCATTGGTTATGGACACCGACGTAAGATGTAGAAGAAACAAGTACGCGAGAAAGTAGTTCCCTTCATAAATTAAACATATGCCCTCTGAATATACTTGTTATTCTTCATTAATGATAATAATTATAATAATATTCAAAACATATATAATATTCTAAAATATACCCAATCAATAATTACAACTTAAAATAGTTTATTGCATATGGATGATGTATTTGAGTCATGCTTCAGTCGATTCTGATGCAATAAAATGGCTGAACGTGTCGAGTCTTTTGTTGCTGTGTCACCATTTAAATTTTTAAAACAGAAGTCTGACAAACCTTTGACTAGTGGCCAAAAAACAGTTTTTTTAATATAGTTCACTAGTTCAGTGAAAATTCTCACCAGCTCTCTTGTAATCTACAGCATTCAAATACCACATGTGTTATATACTTCATACGTGCTCCCTGTCAATGTGACAGTAATTGTGGCCCGAATGGCGGAAGGATAAAATTATTGGCGTGTTTATGTTAGGATCACTCTAAGAGCGGATAAAGTATAGAAACTATAATTACAAACAGGAATGATGTGTACAGAAAAAATTAACATAGCTCAATTTTGCAAATGCATGGTACAGTAAAACTTGTTCAAAGCGGAATCGCATGGCACCAATTTTTTCTTTCACATTAGAGAAAATTCCGCATTATAAAAAAACAAAAAATATTAACCAATCTTAGATTATACAGTACCGTAAATGTATTTTTACGTACCTTGGGTTAATTGTAGGCCTAGTTCCCACTGCCGTTGAAAAGTGAAGTATAGTATGTACGAGCGATTTCGACGGTAATACGAAAAAAAAACTGCGATTCGTCAGCGTTAAAAATGTCTCTTAGGCGCCTATCCTCAAATTAAGGTATGCAGTTTTTGGTTTCCACTCACTAACTATACATTCGTCCACAACCTTCCCCGCAAATTTCACTCCACACTACATTCAGTCGTGTTTTAAAACTGTAAAGCCAACCTGAAGATGTCTCTAGGGATATAGCAACAGCTAGAGCTTGACTTTGGAGCATCGGTCCGGAAATTTGGAGATTTGATTGTGCACTTGTAAAACACTCCCACACTACTTCGTTGATTTCTTCATTTATTTTATTTATTTAATTTATGTTTGCTTTTCTCTTCATTCATCATTTCCTTGTATCGATTCATTAATTAATTTTTCTTTGTGTTTTAAAATCCCATAAACTTGGGTTTTTCCGCATTTAAATGTTTTCATTATTTCGCGTACTAAGAGTTTGGTTTTCTTTACCTTCAGTAACTTTCACTTTTTCGTTTAATGACAATGATACATACGATTTAGCCATCTTTATTCAGAAAATTCTGAGCGCTATCTGTGAAAGATACGTACACAATCGGTTCCAGATCTTAAACTAATTTAAGGTTTTACAGTGGTTACTGGTTATTTGTAAGGCAGATGTCACACGCCAAATATTTGTTAAACAAACCTGTATTTCGCATAACGAATGTGCAGTGAGACCGAAAGAAAATTTCAGATACATATAGAAAATCTACATCACCCGCCGGCAGGAATCATCCCTATTGAATTCAGTGTAGTGGAAACTAATTTATTTCTCTCTATCTTCCCGCCTTATATATGTTTTTATGAATTGTGTAGAAATATCCTTCCCTTTCCGCGTTGGACAGATTCCGTTTTATACAAAATAAATACACGTAAAATGACTATTATTTCGCCGGGACCAATACATTTGTTCACATTGGACAGATTTCCGTATTATTCACGTTCCGGATTAAATAAGTTTTACTGTATTATGCATTACAGGGACTCTTGTCGTCCCCACTTCTCTCAAAAACGTTAAACTGAAGATATATAAAACTGTTATTCTCCCAGTTATATTATATGGGTGTGAAACATGGACTCTTACTTTAAGGGAGGAAAAAACATTACGAGTAGCCAATTTGAAAATATACCTCTCAGGAAATTGTTTGGTCCAAAGAGAGATGAACAGACATATGAATGGAGAATCCTACATATAAGTGAGCCACATGTTCTTTATGGAAAACCAGATATAATAAGAATAGTTAAGTCTCATAGACTGCGATAGACAGGGCATGTAACACGAATGGAGAATTAAAGAGGGCCATGGAAACTTAAGAAAAAACTAGTTTAACTTCTATGTCACCTAGCGTCTATATGTTTATTAATTTTCAATCATCACTCATCACCATCATCGTGTGCATTTTAGCGAGTAGGGCGACTGTTCACCTCTTTCGATCTCAATTCAAATCTCGAGGAATGGGAGTTTTACCTAACTAACTATCATTATCAAACTCGTAGGTCGTGCGCCGCACGGACATAAACTTCTCGTAGGAAAACTCAGTAAAAGCCTCGAGAAGGTAGGCCAAGAATGAAGTGGGAAAATATCATTAACAATGATTTGAGGGAAATAAATTATACAGGGGAAGATTGGAAAACATTAGCTGAGGATAGGAATTATGGAAAAATAGTTTAGAATTTTTACTGACTTTTGATAAGAACATGTTACAATTCATTAATAGTGGATTTAGTTATAGGCCTAATCTTATTTGCATTATAATACCTATAATCATTGTTAACAGATTAGTTTCATATATGTATAAAGGAATTAAAGATCGATTTAAAAGTTTAAAAATACATTATTTATGATATAGTATGTTTTTATAAAACCATAATCCTGCTTATGGCCCTATTTTATGGGTGTCAAACGTGGTCTCTTATATTAGGGGAAAAAAGAACCTAAAATTATTCAAAAATACTCTTACACGAATATTCGTCTCATAAGGGAGAATTAAGGAGGCTTAACTCTGCTATATATATATCCATCCATAGTAATTCTGCCCGGAGGCAGGTCCTTCACTGCAATCATAGCATTTCCGTGTTATGTTTGCAGCTTTACTAGGGAATTGTAGGTGTGGTAGCTTCCCGTTGTTTTCCACACCGGTGAAGGATGTTGATGATGGTGACGATAATGATAAGGATGGGCCTTAAAATTATATATATATATATATATATATATATATATATATATATATATATTAGATTGTTAGGTCTAGGAACCGGAGATTGAAGGGTCATGTACCTCGAAGTTTAACAGTAGAAATGTCTTCAATTTTTATTGGAAAATCCTTATGGAAAGGCTCATTAGGTGCTCCTAGACGTCTGTACCCGTAGAGCAAGTTACATAACCAAGCCAATTTAATTACGATTATTTGCCTGAATATGTCAGCGAATGACAAGCGGTTAGCTCATCTCCTCGAAGAGATACCTAGCAGTGAACTAAGGGACAGACTGATTAAATTTTGCTCAAATGCTCTAATTAAGGCTTCATGTTATTTTACGAACTCGAAAATCTTTAGACTCGGGATCCACAGCTTGAAGTCCCTTCCGAAGGAATTGTCCCTTGGACTAGACGTAGTAAATGGAAGGATACTATTCAGATTGATATTAGGAAATTGAATATGTCAACTGGATAACGTTGGCTGAGGATAGGGACTAGTGGAGGACATTAGTGAATGCGGCATTGGCCCTCCAGGCTCTTTTAGTTGGTAAACTTACCTGTATTCTAGATCTCCTGCAGTGAATATGTAACTGAGCGAATAAACAGAAGACAGTAGAATTGTTATTCCAATCAGAGTATAGTTAATAACTTGGAATTTTCCAAAACGTCCAACTTTATCCAGAACTTCATCTAATTCCATCATTCTGCAACAAAGAATAATTTATATTAACTCATTATTTCGTAAGGTACAACTTTATTGTTCTTTCTTATTCCGTTAACTTCAGTTATTTAGTGGCATACCAGCATTTGACCATCAGAGATGAAAATCTATGAATCACTCTGTTAAAAAAATATTATATTAATCCAAATATCCATTGCGGATTGGTTAGTTTGGAGACAAAAAGGAAATTACAAATCAGTCATGTAGGATTATTTACGGAAATCACAACTCCTTGAATTAATTGAAATAACAATAGATGAAGTAACTGACACAGTACAGAGATTGAAAAATCGAAAGGCTGCAGGTGCTGATACGATAACAAATGAAATGTTGAAATATGGAGGAATACAACTGATAAATGGACTACAGAAGCTATTCCAAAATATCATAATAAGCGGTACCACCCCACTAGAATGGAAATCAAGTATAACTATCCCAATATTTAAAAAGGGTGATAAAACTAAACCAAAAAATTATCGTGGAATTGCATTACTTAATAGTTCTCTAAAAGTATTCACAAAAATATTAAACAATAAATTAAACGCATTAATCCATATTAAAGAACAACAACAAGGATTTCGGAAAAACAGATCCACATTAGATGCAATTTACATAGTTAGACAAATTGTGGAAAAATCATGGGAATTCAATAAACCAGTATTCTTATGTTTCATAGATATGAAGAAAGCTTTTGATAGAGTACAGCTTGAAGATGTTGTACATATCTTGAGAGAGAATGAAATTCCTAATGAACTGATTAGAGCAATAATATCAATTAACACACACTGCAAAACAGTAATCAAAGTAAAAGAACAGCAAACTGAAGAAATAACGCTCACAAAGGGCATCAGGCAAGGTGACTCTGTAAGTCCATTCTTATTTAATATTATAATGGATAAAATTATTGAAAACATACCACCACGTTTGGGTTATAAAATGGGAAACACTAGATTTCACTTAATATGTTTACGCAGATGATGTTCTCTTTTCAGAATCTGAAGATAATTTACAAATATCTTTATATCAATTTAATATAAATGCCAAAAAATACAATATGGAAATTAACACGAATAAGACAAAATGTTTAACAATATCAAAAGAACCAGTAAGATACAAATTAGAAGTGGAAAGAAAAATTATAGAACAAGTGTCAGAATTTAATTATTTAGGTGTATTAATAACAAACACTCAAAATTTAATAAAAGAAGTAAAGAAACAAGCTGATAAAGCAGCACAAATATCAGGATCTATGAAAGATTTAATTTGGCGCAACAAACATATGTCAATAGAAAGCAAAACCCGCATATACAAAACGATAGTTCGACCAGTTATCATATATGGAGCAGAAACTAGGGCTGATGCAACAAAAACTAAACAAATAATAAGCACATGCGAAATGAAAATCTTAAGAACTATTCAGGGGAAAACATTATTTGATAAAATACACAACGCAGAAATTAGGGACAAATGCCATATTCAAGACATAACCAAATTTATTATAGATAGACGAAAATATTAGAAGGCTCATATAGAAAGAATGGAAGAAAACCGGCTTGCAAAGAGAGCTAAAGAAGATAGACCAATGGACGGGAGAAGAACAAAGGAAGACCTGCTAAGAGATAGATAGTGAATGCACATCCAGTACGTCTTCCTCCGAGGAGTGATTCTAGAAATAAACAGGATGAAAATCCTACAAATTAAGTTTAAGAAGAAGAAGAAAACTCCTTGAGAAAAGTAACGTTGCCCATAACTAAAACTTACATTTTATTACTGGAATGTTACAATGGGTTTACATGTTATATGTTATTCTTTGTTTGACAGAAATTTGATAGAAGGAACATATGGCCGGAAATGCATAGTTCAGGTTTTATTCAAAAAAGTATATTTCATAGAATATTATTGAGCGATAACAAGGAGACAACACGCATACACTATTGAATAACACTAAAAAATTGGGACTGGAAATAAACACCAATAAAACTAAATATATGTTCACACATAGAAATGCGTTACACGTGTCCACATAGTATCATACTTTAAACTACTGCTACGTCGCTTTGGATAATCGTATCTAAATGAAATTGGTGACAATCAAAAGAGAAACTCATAAAGTTTTGTGCATGTTAACAATGTCAACAATGGAGAATAATGGACAACAATACAGAAACTAAACTAAATTTAATTATGTATTTTGTAGTCGATATAGGTTCATTGTTGGATATTTAGCAGACAGCGATGTATGCAGCATCACTCGTGGGGGGCATATTCAATGTCTATGAAGTACAGCAAAAACGTTTTGAGTTTCTCATTTGATTGTCACCAATTTCACTTAGATACGATTATCCAAAGCGACGTTAGTAGTCCCTAACAATACCAACGGGGGGGGGACTTTATGCCAACCTTCCGTCATTTTAATCATTATGTATTTTAATTTTTTCACTAGAAGCATGAAGTTAATAGTTATTGTCAATCATTGTCTCTAGTATTCAAATACGTAATTGTTTGTAAGTTTTCATTGTTCGTTAGTTTATGAAACAATGACCTGACCCCCGTTGGTAGTTCTTATGATGCATAACATGTCTTGAATTTCTGTCCTTGCTTTATCAATAATGGTTTTGTTTCTCTAATTTTGTTTTACCAAAATGTTGTTGGTTTATATAATTTATTCTTTCATTATTGATTGATCTGACAGTTTTTCTCTTATAACAACTCTTTTTTTTTTTACTTATTTAGTATCCAGTCTGTCGTTTGTGAAGTTATAGCAATTCACACGTCATGTGAGTAACAAAATTATTTCAAAATGCCTCGACGTCCTTTGACTGACAAGGAAATTATGGATATATTTGATAATGAAATAGTTTCAGATTTTGAAATTGATGATAGTGATGAGGAAGTGAGTGAAACAGGACATGAAAATATTGTGCGTGAGCAAGTTGAAACAAATTTATTGCCTTCTGACGATGACGATGAGGATCATAATAATAGTGTAATTTATTGAAGATAACTTCAGTGCCAGATACATATGTTACAGCTAGTGGAAGAATTTTCACAACAAAGACTCCGCCTACAAGACTTATAGCACAAAATGTTGTAAAAGGACGGGAAGGAATAAGGAATGAAGGTAAAGTGAAAACCATTTAGAGAATCATTTGAAAAATTATTTACACCGGAAGTTATGAACATCATTATAAAACACGCCAATGAAGAATCAGCAAGAATAAATATACCAGCAACAAATATATTTTATGTAAATAGCTTGTTTAGGGCTTCTTATCTATATGGGACTAGAAGGTGACAGCCGCATCTGTATTTTAGATCTCTGGTCTAATATTTCTGACAGATTCATTCATATATACTACAACTATGAAAAGGACCGGGTTTCTGCAACTAATTAAAATAATAATTAGATTTTATGATATAGAAACTAAAAATGAACGCAGGGAACAAGATAAGTTTGAAGCAATAAGTGAAACGAATACCAAATACAGGTATTTGAAAAAATGAACCAAACTTTGCCAATAAGTTTTTCTGCTGGGATTCATACTGTGATTAACGAAATGATATCATTATTTCGTGGAAGGTGTCCATTCAAAGTGCAGATGTAAGAAAGAAAAATACAACAAAAGTAGTAAAACAACAATAATTTGTGGCAATTGTCACAAGTATACTTGTGGGAGGCATGGCAAGAAAACAGTGATTTGTTCAAAATGTGAACAGAGTTCTGAGGAGAGTGATGAGTGACACATACTACCATCAATGATTAGATTTGGGTACTGTCCTGATATTGTTGTTTCTCCAAATATCAATAATGAATTTGCACAAATGGTCTGCTTACATTAAGATACAGACTACCATATCAGCCTAAATATCTAATGTGATTAATGAAAACAAAATGTAAAACTAAGTTAAATATTACATAAATAAGCGTGACATTCTATAACATTTAATTTTAAAACAAATATGTAAAAATGTGTTCAAAAAATTACTCATATATATTGTTTAAAGTGGTGGTCATAATGTACCCCCCATGCAATGTAATATGGGGGGTATTGCTAGGGTTAAAGTATGATACTACATTTGTGGACACGGTGTATAATCGAAATGGACAACCAATGGCAAATGAAGGACATTTTTAAGAAGTAGCTGGTTTCAAGTATCTAGGAACAATAATTACAAACATGAATGAGATGCACAAAGAAATTAAGTAGGCACCTATAGGGCTCAATTCTGGAAATGCATGCTATTATGCATTACAGGTACACTTGTCGTCCAACTCCTTTAAAAAATGTTAAACTGGAAGTATATATAAAACAATTATTCTCCCAGTTATATTATATTAATGCGAAACATGGACTCTTACTTTAAGGAAGGAAAGAAGATTACGAATATTCGAGAATAAAGTTCTTAGGAACATTTTTGGATCAAAAAGAGATGAACAGACAGGTGAATGGAGAAAACTACATAATAGTGAGCTATATGATATGTATAGGAACAGTTAAATCTTATTCACTGCGATAGGCAGGACATGTGGCACATATGGGAGATGAAAGAGGTGCATGGAAGCTTCTTGTAGGAAAACCAGAGGGAAAACGTCCAGGTGGTAGTCCAAGAATGGGGTGGGAGAATAACATTAACCATGATTTGAATGAAGTAGATTATACAGGGGATGATTGAAAAACAGCTCAGGATAGGAATGTATGGAGAGCTTATATCCGCGCAGCCATGGACCTACGGGTTCGATAGAGCCAGTGTGTTAGAGTTAATCAGTTACATTTCATAGAATTCATGTTATTTATTGCAAAAAAAACAGCATACATTACATAGCAAGATATTGCCACAACATAAGAAAAAAATATGACCACCTTACAGATCACAGCAATTGTTCAAAGTTGCGACCACAGTCTCAATCTAAATATGACAGCGAAGCAAAAAATGTTGTCGAACTCTATCAAATATTCCTGGAATCTGTTGTACAACGAGACCGGGAGGTAGGACCCTACCAGATCGTTCCTCGTTAGTGTCTACTGGAGTTTCGTAAACCAAGACTTCAAGTGCCTCTTAAAAAAATACAGAGGAGTGAGGTCCAGCGAACGCGATGCCCATGGAACAGGACATCCCCTTCCAATCCAACGATTAGGGAATGTATTAATACCATGAAGGTGCTGACGGATCTTAATATCGATTGAAGTGAGAAGATCGGTTGCAGCCGCGTCCTCTCGCGGACAAGCACCAGGCAGTTGTTTGTTGTCGTGCTAGCTAGCGCCACGAGACGTCGCGTCGTTATCATGAACTCGTGTCTTATGAAAATGAAAGTCGTTCACACAAATTATGAATTTCCAACCATTTGGTTCCTTACTATGAAATATACATTTTTTTAGAATAAAACATGAACTATGCATTTTCGGCCATAGGTTATTTATATCAAATTGTTCCGTTTGGTGTCCTTTATCATATATATATATATATATATATATATATATATAGCGTGCAGCCTTGTCACGCAGCGGGCCCGGGTTCAATTCCCGGTCGGGAAAAGCTTCCTGGGTGAGGTTTTTCCGGGATTTTTCCTCGCCTGTAAGACAAATGTCAGGAAGTTTTGTGGTCGAGAAGGACGCCGAACTTCATCTGGCCATCATCATCATTATCCCACTGTGCGCTAAATTGTAACGGGAAGCTACCAAACCTATAATTCCCTAATAAAACTGCAAAGCATAGCATGAAAATGCTATGATTGCAGTGAAGGACCTGCCCTAGGGCAGAATATTATGGAATATATATACCATTCCATTATCTCAGATTAATCTCTCACCTTATAGATATATTTATGCCATGCACCACCCGGGCCTTACAGTGGCACGACCTGTCGGGAGAGGGATTTTAACTATGGTTAAAATTGTCCTCTGAGGCAACACAACATTAAGACGAAACACACACACATATTCACACTAAACATGGAGAAAATGATAATGATGATTACGATGGCCATTTGATGTTCGGGAATCATTTGGGTGTTGATGATTCTAACATTTGTCTTAAAGATGAGGAAAAATCCGAAACTTTTCTCGACCGAGTCGAACCCGGGCCCGCAGCGTACGAGATAGCGACGATATCCCGAGATCACAGCGGTGGACACACACATAAACACACACACATATGTGTTATATATATACAAGTATTCTAGCGAGCATAGAATCACCCACAGAATTTTATTTTTTATATTGTAAAGCTAGTTGATTGACTACATTTTTTTCCTCCGTTTTCTGCGTGAACATAAAGATCAGACGATTTACCGACTCTGGAGCATTCGACATATAATTTTGTCCATGAGGGAAGCAATAAATTGAAACCGCACACTTGCAAAGATTGCCCTTGTGCTTCATTGATAGACATAGCAAACCCAAGGCTTATTGGAAATTGAAGTCGTTTGAACTCGAACACGCGTGTATTCTTTTCGAGTTTTTCGAGCACAAATATGGGCATGCTGAAAGCCACATATTGTTCTTTCTGAGATACAAGGACTTTAATGTTTCACAAAAATATAAATATAATTGGGCAGTATTGTTATTAATACATTGTTGTATCTATATGTTTTAACACATCACTGGCGCACTTACAGATGATTTTATGGATATTTCAATAAATTTATTTGCTATCATTGTAATAAATGACATTTCTTAACAGAATGTGGCTTATCATGTTACTGTCCTAATATATAGGCCTATATATCCACCGCTGTGGTCTCGAGGTAGCGTGCTGTCTTGTCACGCAGCGGGCCCGGGTTCGATCCCTGGTCGGGGCAATTTTTCTGGGTGAGGTTTTTATCGGGATTTTTCCTCACCTGTAAGACAAATGTCAGGAGAACTTTAAGACCCAAACGGTCCCCGAAATCATATGGCTATCATCATCATCATCATCATCATCATCCTTACCATTATCATCATCGTCATCATCCTTCACCGGCGTGGAAAGCAACCTACAATTCCCTAGTAAAGCTGCAAGCGTAGCATGAAAATGCTATGATTGCGGTGAAGGACCTGCCTTCGGGCAGAATAACTATGGATGGATATATATATATATATATATATATATATATATATAATAACTGGCTACTTTTACCTATGTTTACAACCGTCTCCCTAACATCTACGGTCATTTTATTAGCGAATTCAAAGCTGGGCATGGAAGAGCCTACAATTTGTTTTTTTTTTCTAATTGGCGTCTTATTTCAAGCTTAAGATTCTTTGAAATGACGTAAATGTACTCCACGGAACCCATGGCCTTACTTCTTTACCCAGGAAACCATATTCAGGACTTTTATGCCGTGAGAAAAACAGGCCAGATTTGAACCCGCCAACATCGGAACTACAGACGAGTAATAGGAATATTGACTGGCTTACTTTTAATTATAATAAAATAATAATAATAATAATAATGTAATGGAATGGTTCATTGTAATGAAATTGCACAGAAAAATGAAACTCGATTAAGTTGATCGGAACTGGGGATTGAACTCAGGACTTCCCAAATAAACTTTACCGCTTCAGCCAGCTCGGTTTGTTCCCAACTTCCTATGAATATTTCAACATGTACAGTAGATTACACAATGTTTTATTTGTAAATTGGTAAATGAAAAACTAATATTTCATTTAAAGACCCTTAGAGTCGTGGTATCGCTAGAAGATTTAGGTTAGGTTTAAGATTCTGGCCCTTCCGGGATTCCGATCCTCGACCATCTGGTTTCTAGCTTATTGCCTTAACCAACGATGTTATGGCGTTCGCCAGAATCAAACTTAAACATTATACTAGGCTAGTGGCTCCTGAATTTTAAGGGAAAACAAAATATTACGAGTATTTGAGAATAAAATCCTTAGGAAATTTTTTGAAGCAAAGAGAAACGAACAGACAGGAGAATGGAGAATACTACCAAATAGTTTAGCTATGTGATATTTAAGGGATACCAGATGTTATAAGAATAATTAAGTCTCGTGGACTACGATGGGCAGGCCATGTACCAAGAATGGGGATAGAAAGAGGGGGTTCAAAACTGTGTATCGGAAAAACCAGAGGGAAAACGCCCTGTTGGTAGACTAAGAATGAGGTGGGAGTATGAAAATTAATCAAGATTTGAGGAGAGTAGATATACAGGAGATGATTGGAGAACATTAGCTCAGGATAGGGATATATGGAGAGCATATGTCCGTGCCGATGAGTTAGTTAGGTTGTGGCCCCTGAGCGAGATGTCTCGTATTGACGGAATTCTTCTGCCAAATGCTGTGAAACATGTACAAATAAATAGAACCAATAATACTCCAAGGTTAAAAATGTATTAATAAGACGTCAAATAAGTAAATATACAGTGTTACATAATACAATTCACAATTCTTTTATAGATTTCTCAGTACCTGTAACCAAGAGCATAAATTGTATCATCAGCATTATGCAACTATCCCGAGAAACAATACAATTACTGTTTGTGAGTTGTAGGTCGTATTCAGTGCCCGGCACACTGGGTTTTTCTCTCTTGACCCATACCGCCATTTTTGGGTTGGGCCTGTGGCCGCGAGGAGGGACTACAACACTCCCGTTGTAATTTTCTGCCATTTTTTATTGCTCAGGCTTGGATCCATGAGCCAAGCAGTCTGGTGGTCCATCTACGTCCCAATATAACTTAAAACACACAATCATTTCCGTTAGAGGCTGAGTCGACCCCAGGACCATGGTGCCGCCAGAAGATTTAGATCAGTTTAAAAATTCTGACCTCACCTGGACTCGTGGTTGGTTAAGGCAATAAATACCGTACAAACTGGAAGGTGGATAATTCGATTGTTGGTCGGATGAAATTGGCGAAAAGGGAGGACCCTGGGAAAAAACCGAAAAATCCCGATGTCGGCCGAAAACCTCTGGTACCACCGGTATTCGAACCTGGGATCCCAGTTGGGGCAACCGCGCACACTAGTCAAGAGTATAGGCCTACTGAATAACGGCGAGAGGATCTAGATTCTAGAGTCTTAAGGCTGGAATTTAATGAAATTTGAAAAACAGAACAAGATTATTGAAATTAATTATGTTACGTCATCACTTCGATTGCAGAACGCGTGTCATTGAAATATCAGCTCTGAAAGGATGTGAGATACCAGATAACATAAACAATTTTGAGTTCCTGTATATAACTGTTTGAATGGTAGTACAATGTACAAAACACAATAAATGCTTTGTTCTGTGTGGCCTTGTCGTTCCTTTGAAAATGCGCACCTTGCAGCCATAAAACGTTTTTACCTTCTGTAAGAACAGAAATGATGCTGCAGAAAGAAATTAAACAAAGGTCAAACTCTGGAAACGCATGTTATCATGCCCTACAGGGACATCCCGATTTCTCTAAAAAAAAAAAGTAAAACGTTATTCTTCATATTATCTCTCTATCTTCGGTTTTTTTACAGCTGCTGCCGTCTTCCCGTGCCAAACCTCCAAAGCCTACGGTCTTGGGCATATTCGATGCTTAGCCTATTCTTCATATCAAAATATATAAAATTAGTACCTGATAAATAGGGCTCGGAAGTTGAGGACCTGTAAAATGTCTATAAAAGACCTTTAAAAAGATCTAAACATATCCTAAAAAGACCCAAACACTGAAAGAAAGGACGTAAAAAGCAATTCACAATTTAATATTGGGTTTCAGTTTCAACTGCATTTTAATCAATATAATAAAAATGTTTAAAAAGTACAAAATTCTAGTAAAATGAAACATACATTGGCAAAAAAAACTCAAAATGCTTCTTCTTTCATAGTTTATTTAATATCCTGAGAGGCTGATATCCCTATCAGTAGGCTGGTTAAAAATAACGGTAATAGTGAGAGTTTCTCGCAGAACAAAAGTGTTTGCAATGTGAAAAGTTTTTGGAAAGCAAAACTAGACAAGTTTCAACTTGCAAGTTCAAAAAAACATCCATCCATCCATAGTAATTCTGCCCGAGGGCAGGTCTTTCACTACAATCATAGTATTTTCATGCTATGCTTTGCAGCTTTACTAGGGAATTGTAGGTGTGGGTAGCTTCCCGTTACTTTCCACACCGGTGAAGGATGATGATGATTGATGGCCATTATGATTTCGGGGACCGTTTGGGTCTTAAAGTTTTCCTGACATTTGTCTCTACAGATGAGGAAAAACCCCGATAAAAGACCTCACCCAGAAAAAACTGCCCCCGACCGGGGATCGAACCCTGGCCCGCTGCGTGACAAGGCAGCACGCTACCTCGAGACCACAGCGGTGGACAAAAAAAAATATTAGAAAAAATAGAAGAGAAACGTTTGAAATGGTATGGACACTTCATAAGAATGGAAGAAGAGAGAATACCAAAGAAGATCCTTAATTGGAAAGCTAACCCGGAAGAAGTGGAAGAGACAAACCTAGAGAACGTTGGATAGATGGAGTGAGGAGAAGTATGGAAGCTAGATATTTGAGAGAAGAAGATGCTCTAGACAGGAACTTCTGGCGACAAATCACTTTGGATTGAAGGAGAAACACTGTATTGTGGAATATTCCTAGATATAAAAACTAGATAGTGTTTTTAAAATAAGTTGGAATTGAATGTAGTCAAAAGAAGGTAAAGTTGCAAAAAACAGACGTTAACATCTAAAAAAAAAGGGCTAAAAAAAGACCAATAAGCCAAAAACAAAAAAATGTCGAAAAAGGACGAATAAAACCCACCATTTTCTGGCCTACAATGACTCAAAAAATATATATATATTAAGTTGGGCCTCGTCTTCAAACTTAAAATAAAAAAAGGATGTTTCCTCAACCTCCGAACCCAACTGATAAATCAGTCGTCATCAACTAAAATAGTTGAGGACGACTGATTTATCATGTACTAATTTTATATTTTAATGTTATTACATAACCTCAAAGGTGCTTTAAAATTAATTAAAATATTGATTGTTATTCTTCCATTTTTCTATATGAATATGAAAATGTGTGTGTGTGTGTGTGTGTGTGTGTGTGGTGTGTGTGTGTGTGTGTGTGTGTGTGCGTTCTAATGCCACTGCAGTTTATGTACTTCAAATTCCGCGCTGGGCGGTTGGATGGCGTTTATGTGGTATTCTTTGTACAGGGTTTTTCATTTATAACCTAACGGGCACACGGCGTTTCGCCTCTAGCAAGAGCTCGGGTGAGGCCTTGTAAGGTCAGGGCGGAGTAGGGCATGTAAAAGTACCTAAAAAGGATTATAGAAAACATAGATAAAGAAAAGTCTCATAGACTGCGAAGGACAGGGCATCTCGTACGGATGGGAATGAAAGAGGGGCTAGAAACTCCTTGAGGAAAACCAAAGTGAAAGCCTCCAGTGGTTGACCAAGAATGTGGTGAGTGAATATCATTAATCATGATTTGTGGGAGATAAATTATGCAGAGGATGATTGCAAAATATTAGCTCAGGATAAGGATGTATGAAGAGCGGCCATGAACCTACAGGTTCTATAGTGCCAGTGAGTTAAAGTTAGTTAGGAGAATGACTACAATACCGATTAATTTGTCTAAACTCTCTGACCTCCAAAAAGACCATAGAACATCCAGTTAAATGTCTAATTGCTTTGCTATTATATATGTTTTATTGAACGACAGCCAAAAACGAAATAAAAACAGAGATTGGTGAACGTGTGATTTTTTTACAGCTATTGCTTCCATAGAGAATTAATTGTTGTTCTTCATTGTAAATTTGCACATATTTCA
>JASPKZ010008774.1:0-118645 GCA_030220185.1 Diploptera punctata
TACTACCAATCTGTGCAATGGGAAAGTGATCTGCAATTAGCTTCATTTCCAATAGTAGGCCCTATACTTGTAACAAATAGTTTTGTCAATCCAGGTCAAGATTGCCTGTTGTAAGCTGTGGTCAGGTATAGTCCTGATTAAAACTAAGTAGAGGTCTCTTTGTATAAGTTGCTTACACACACAGATATATATATATATATATATATATATATATATATATATACGTGTGTGTGTGTGTGTGTTTGTGTGTGTGTGTGTGTGGTACAGTCATTAAGTTTTGAAACTAAGCGCATAGTTGCTCTGTGATGCACTATAGCGCATAGGTGGCGCCGTGGTATGGAACCTTGTCAGGTAATCTCTCGTCCCAGCAAGAGACAGTTGAGTGCACGCACTGGAAGCAGAACTACGGTCTTTGGTGTGACAGTGATTTGAATGCGCTCGTCGGAACTTGAGATGTCACAGTTAGAGCAACGTCAAGTTCTGCCGAGACGTTTCAAATAATGCAACAAGTTTAAGGTGAGTGCGCATTGAGTCACAGTGTTGTGTTTAGATGGCATCGACGTTTTTTTGTAAGGAATAGACCGTTTGGAAGATGATGTGCGTACTGGTCGGCCACAAACGCAAGATCAAAGAAGTAGTAACGTTGATACATGCTAACCGCTCCCAATCAGTAGACGATCTGGCAGCAGCGGTAGGGGCCAGCGATGGTACTTGCTACAAAATTCTGTCTCGTGTTACCCAGTACAGTTCGCCACGAATCCTATCACAAGACCAACGTCATGACCGCATGGCGATTTGTGATGACTTCATCAGTAGTGCAGACGATAATCCGACATTTCTCAACCGGATAAAAACTGGCTACACTACGTCCTATATCCAGCGGCCAGGATACACTTAATCAAAATTATTTCGCACATTCCGGAGGAAATGGGGAGGAGCCTGATGTAAAGAACATTTTCTAGCAATCTAGGTAGGACGTGTTCTAAAAGTCTTATCCATGACACCATTTATTCTCTGGAGAAGAAGGTAGAGGCCAATGATGTGGTCAGAAATTACTCCTACCCATACGTTCACCGAAAATCTCTGCTGGTGACCCCTCTCAAAGATGGCATGAGGATTTTCATAATCCCACATATTACTGTTCTTTGAGTTCATAACCAGCCCATCCGTATTTATTGTTGCCTCATCAATGAATAACACCGAATAATAGAAGAGCGGCGGCTGAATCAAAGTCCAATTACAACATTTAACCCGTTCAGCCAAGTCCACTGGCTGTAAGGTTTGTGCTGCTTTTTTTTCAGATGAAAGGAATAGAGCTGGTCTTCGTGTAGGACTTTCCATATGGTTTGATAGTTCATGCCCATTACACGTGCGACAGCACGAGTACTAGTAGATGGATCATCTTCCACCCTATGAAGAACATTTTCTTCCAGCTCGGCATTGCGGCGCTTACGTCTTTCACCGCGTAGTACTCTGTTTAACTTAAACGCCCCATGCTTCCACAAACGCCTATCAACAGACTCGAAAATTGTTCGGTGAGGATGGCGTCTATTCGGATACCGCTCCTCATACATGGCAGCAGCCCTTGAACCACTGCCTTGTGCTGCACCATAATCAGACGCATTTTGGCAAGTTCATTGTAACTGTAAAGATGTTCCATGACTTTTCATGTAATGCGACTGATACTGAAGTAACTTTTAACCAGATGATAATGTAGAAACAATGCGGGAATAGGTATTTTGCGCATGCTTATACTGAACACATTTCAGTGTCAACATATCACAGTAATAAAAAAAGTGGCCTGCTGTGATCTGAACCCTCAATGTTCGAATCACACATCCATCGCGTTAACCATTAACCCACACGTTAACCACACATATTCTGTGTGCTTCACTCTGAGCTAAGGCTCAAATTGTACCGATTCTGGTTTAACCAGTGCAGTAGCGTGCAATCATCTACTAATTTCGACATTTTAAGAAATTTGATAATCCGATATTTCACAAACGTTGTTGGCGAATTATTAGAAATCAGGATCTCGAAATTAATATAAAGATCTGAAGTTATTCTAGCAATTTTAGATTACTTTGATTCCCTATAACTCGCCCATTTTCCCTCGTAGACCATTGGTTCCCTCTCTCAAATTACTTGTATAATACCCCTCTGTAAGAAGTTAAATGTGTGCGGTATAATTAATTTACATCCTGTATATACCACCTGATTACCTGGCGATGCCCAACCTTCTTGCCACCATTCAGCTCAGTAATACCAAAGATTATGTACTTGATACTAATCCCGGTCATTTTGGACATTTTAATTTTTACCGCTTCTCACTCCCATGCCAATGGAGGTTTGAATTAGGACGTATCAGAAGAGACCATTCATCTCAGAGACCTTGAAAACCATTAATTTGACATTAATATTGGTATCTGACTGTTCTTAAATGATATCAAGATTGCCACCAAACAGTTTAACAACTCCGAAAACGTTGGATTCCACACTAACATTGGTAATTTCGGACATTTTATTTTTACCCCTTGTCGCCTACTGAGGGTGCTAATGATCTAACATGGGCTTAAATGTAATCGGGGATGTCTCCAAACAACTTAGTAACCATGAACAGGGCCTAAACTTAATCATATACTTGGATTTACATATAGGCTTACTCTCCTACGCTTGGACCTGCATTTTGAACTACACTTGGCCCTAAATTTGGGCTCACACTTTGGGCTTAATATCTTGGAAAACTATACAATCAGCCAAATTACATGGTACTAGTTTATACTTTCGAGAATTTTTAGTATTTCTGAATGTATCTATCAGGGTACCAGTTATTTAGATAATTAGAATCCTGGATGTATTATCATATCAGGGAATATTGGCTTCTATCAATGTCAGTAGCATCTTTTCCATTTTGTTTATCAAGTTTTATTGAAATTGCTGCAGGTATTTCAGAGTTATGCTGGTACAAACATACAGTTTATTCTAAAATTGTTGCAATATCTAAAGAGGAGATTTACATAAAATATCCTATAAATACCCTTGGTTTCAGACAAGACTATTAACCCGGCCCCAACTGTATACAGTTGGGTAATTCTTGACAGGCGCGTTCTTATCAAGAGGATGAACACTAAGAAGTCTAAGTCAGTCAAGAACCCATTTTCTCGGGGAATAACGAGGGCCCTTGCCTAGGATACGGATGAAGACATCAACGATTGGACTGGCAAAAAGAACAAGCTTCAATAAAGGTCAGACAAGCGGAAGAGGCAGCCCTCCACCTGGGGTTTGTATGGATGGTTGCATGTTCAAATGTTTTGAGGTGGCAGCCGCACCATTGGACTTACTCGGCAGCAGGCCGGTTACCTGCTACAAGGAAATTTAAATAAACTCGAACTCCTCAAGACAATATCCGAAACGACGTTGAAGAATGACCAGTAGCACATTCTGCAGCAGGTAGCGGAATGGGTTAATAGGCTGATACCTTGAAGACGATGATGATATGATCCTATAAATATGAATCATCATTAAATTAATATATTCTGTTATTTAACCAGCTGTTTATCATCATTATTGATTGACTGTAGAGGACCAGTACTTTTCCCTGCTCATTTAACAGAACTTAATCTTTAATTATTATTTAGTTTGAAGACATTATAACCAGCCATCATGGCTGTGGTTGACAATACTAGCTACCCCATTAGGAAGTGATGTATGCATATATGGAGATCTTAGGCATGTAGATATTTGATATATGAACTGGATTCTGTTGGCTGAAGATCGGGAGCAGTAGAGAACCTAGTAAGTGCAATATTTAACATAGGGTTCCATAAGCCAAAAATTTAGTTGCTATAGTTATTGAAGTTTAAGTTAAGAGAGCTAACTGCTCTATTTAAGAGTTATGAAGTTGCCATACTCATGCAGTAGTCGGTATCAACATCCGATAATGTCAGTGCTAAAGTAATGATGTATTATTGCAACAAATGGGAGAAATTATGTATTTATTACAAAATGTTTTCATTCTCATTTTTCAAGCTGGTGTGAGGGTAGAAGGTAATTGTTGGGAGTGGGACGGATTAATTGATGAAATAACTAATTGAGGCGTTGACATGGGAAAGCTCGTAACTGCCAAAAACAATTCTTTTCAGGGGGAGCAAAAAACAAATTTATGAACATGTTTTCATCAACATTAATACAGAAACTGCTTTAAATGGAAGGCATACACTCATGTCAGTGTTACATATGATATTTTCGAAGTCTGGCACAGATTTGTCCATGAAATATTACTTTCTTAAAATACAACTTAGAAATCACTCCTTAGTCAAACTCGGAATTAATGTTATTTATATATTATGCACATATTTTCTGGTAAAATGCATGATACTTTGCATCAAGGAAATCCAACATAGATAACAAGTATCTCTTTTAGGCATCAGGGATGACTGTATTCTTTCAAGGCGGTGCAAGCATTTCAAGCTAGTTAATGATAGTCCTCTCTTAAAAATCCTGTGCTTTGACCACATTTCAAGGTAATTAAATGACTGTCTTGTTTTTTATTAGAGGAAAATCAGCTGTTGTTAGTTTATCTAGCAGAGTGTGCAGATTTTTATCGGTGTTGTGTTAAAAAACTTGTCACATTCTGCAGAAATGGCGAAGAAGTTCTCATCCTTCATCATTATTGCATTATTAGGCTTTACTTTTTCGCACTTCAAATCATTTCTGTTACCTCTTCTGGAACCATGGTCTTGATTTTTTTTCCTCTTTTCAATGATGCTAAACTCACTATCACAGGACATGTAGGAATGTTCTGTAACCAGGAATTTCAATTCTACTGAATCAACCTCTCTCTTGGCAATAAGGTAAATAAGGACCATTAGAACCATCTGATTCTTATTCTGGCCAGCACAGTTATCGGCCCATATTTGTGCATTTTGCTTGATGATAGTAAAAGATGAGGGCATTTTTAGGACACACGAGGGGATCTCATTTCCATCAGCTGTCTGTTTCCAAAAATCTGTGTGCACTTTTATTATAGTCTCTTCAGTGAATTCACGACACTTACATGTCGCCTGGAAAATAAAATATTTTGCTTGGTTTAACCTACAGACGAGTTACTTCAAACACACAAGACACCGTAAAGTAACAATCAGTAATTCAACTTACCATTCTAAATGGAAGGGGCTTTGGAGGCATAACCAATGATAAACACAGATCTATATCACAACAATCAAAACAAACATAAGCACTACTCAATAGCAAGACACATTCTGATTCTCTACCTTATCTGCGCTGGCAGCTGTGTACATACAACTTAACACTATTTAGCTACTACGTTTGCAACTTCATTTTGATTACACATCACATACCACCTTCTCAGTGCCATTGACATGGCCATTTACCACCTTCTCAATGCAAAACCTAAAAATTCAAATTTTTGGCAGTTACGACCTTTCCTATGTCAATGCCTCAATTGCTTAAATGTCAGAGACATAGGCAGTGAGTACGGAGAAGATGCAGCAGAGCATAAGTTTGCAACTGATTCCCAAAAACTGGATGGATATTTCTACTGCCTTCAATCCCCTATATAAGATATTTTGTTGTGAGTAGTTCTCTTTCTAATTTATCATCTCAAGTAAAACCTCATGCACTATACATTTTATTTGACGAAGCTCTCACATTATTATTATCATAAGTAATGTCACGAGTGATTTCCAAATGATCAATAAATTCTGCAGATAAATTCACGAGTCACTTCGTAACTCGTGAATTTATCTACAGGATTTGGAAAATCAAGAGTGGCATTTGTTAGGATTATTTAATAAATAAGCTTAAGCAAAAGATGAGAAATACAGGAAATTCACATATCACCTTTGGGCACACAACAAATTTCAAAAGAGTTTTAGAAAATTTAATATCAATTTAGTACCAAAGAATGATTATAGTTTAAGTTAACTAATGGAAATCAATAAAAATTAAAAGATTGATGATGGTAAAAAATCAGGAATATATCAAATAAAATGTGAAAACTGTGATAAAATATACATAGGGAAAAGAAAAGGAAATTTAACTATTAGAACTGAAGAACACACACGGAATGTAAAAAAAGGAGAAGTTGAAAAATCTGCAGTGGCTGTTCATGTTTGGTCAGAAAAACAGAAAAACAGATGTAAACACAAAATTATTAAAACAGTTAGAAAACAAAAATTAACTCACCATATGGGGAAAATCTATATACAGAAGAACAAGGAAAGAATTATGAACTTTGAAATTCCCGCAAAAAAGGAACCTCATTAGTAAATCCATTGAACCAGAGGTAAAGAGAGCAGGAATCAAGAATCAGGGCCGACAACATGAGAAAATTCAGTCTGTAATCGCTGACGAAGGGGCTAAGAAGCCCTGAAACATTTGTTCGACAAAAACAACTATAAAAGGTAAGAATGAACAGACAAAACGTTTTAATTAATAAGCTTAAGCTGTTTGCACAAAAATCATTATTCAAATATAGTTACCGATATTTTAAAATATTTATATATTTAGTGTAAACAGCGATGCTTGAAAACAAATCAGAAATGTCGGGTTATGTATATACACTGCAAATTGATCATATTATATATTGCCAAATAGAATTGCAATATTAAAATACTAAGAAATATAAATAAATCAGAGAAAGATACAACCTATATAAATGTTATTGAACCAAAAGTATGGGTTGAACATTATAAACAGTTGTGGTTTAATAAGAATCAACAATCTCACACTCCAGTAAATAATACATTAGAACGATGCGATTTAATCACATTGGATGAATTAGAAACAACAATAAGAAAATTGAAATACAGAAAATCACCTGGGCCTGATAACATAAATGCAGAACTTTTGAAATACGGAGGTTTGTTATTAAAATTAAGATTATTACACATCTTTAATATGTGTTGGATAAACAAAGAAATTCCCAAAACATGGCTCATTGCAAATGTTATATCAATTTTTAAAAAAAGGAGACACAAATAAAACAAGTAATTATAGAGCAATTAGTATTTTGAACTCTGTATATAAAATATATGCAGGGATATTCCTTAATAGATTAAAATCAATAGCAGATGCATTGCTTTTAGAAGAACATAACGGTTTTATACAAGGAAGGTCCTCATATATTCAATATGAGACAGATAATAGAAAAGAGACGAGAATTAAATTTACCCACATATTTAGTTTTCGTAGATCTTGAAAAAGCCTTTGATAAGGTGATAAGAAGAACATTGTGAAAATAATGAAGGCAAAAGGGTACCCGGTTCTACTTATGGCAGGAATAAAAAGTCTTTATAATCCTCAATCCTTAATTTAGGTAATTATTCCAGAGAAGAAATTTTTATAAATCAAGGAGTTCGACAAGGGTGTACATTATCATCTACATTGTTTAATATATATTTCGACGAGGTTATACGAAAAGTTGAAATGGCGATTGAAAAATTGAAGATGTACAAAGCAGCAGGATCAGATGAGATCCCAGCAGAACTGATAAAATCAGGAGGAGAAAAATTGATGGACAAGATACGCCGGTTGCTTAGTATGATTTGGGAAAGAGACGCTCTCCCAGATGAATGGAAATAATCAATTATCGTACCACTTTATAAGAAAAGAGATAAAACTGATTGCAGCAACGACAGGGGCATCTCATTACTTTCAACTTCGTACAAAATTCTAACAAATATATTGGTCAGCAGACTTACTCCCTATATTGATGACATTCTAGGAGATCATCAATGTGCATTTAGAAGAAACAGGTCTACAACAGATCAGATTTTTAGTATAGGCTAATACAGATTTTAGAAAATATATGGGAATATAATGGTACTGTACATCAACTATACGTAGACTTCAAAAAAAGCATATGATTCAATTAAGAGGGAGAAATTATATAGTATCCTGTTGGAGTTCGGAATAATTCGTAAAAAGTTAGTTAGACTTACACGAATGCGTCTAAATGGCACAAAGAGTAGGGTGCGTGTAGGCAAACAGTTTTCGGACACTTTTGAAATCCAGAATGGGTTGAAGCAAGGAGATGCACTATCTCCTCTACTATTTAATTTTGTACTAGAGCATGCCATTAAATCTTTAGAGAATGAGGAAGGTCTTACAAGTGAATGGTATTAATAAGCTGTTAGTTTATGCTGATGATGTAGTACTACTGGCCGATAGCGAGGAGATACTAAAGGCCAATACGTACACACTATTGACTAACACTAAGAACTTGGGACTGGAAGTAAATATCAGTAAAACTAAATATATGGTCACACGTAGAAATAAATTGTATAATGGAAATGGACAGCTAATGACAAATGAGGGAAATTTTGAGGAAGTGGCTGAATTCAAATACCTAGGAACAATAATCACAAATAGGAATGAGATGCACAAAGACATTAAACATAGGCTCAATTCTGGAAATGCTTGCTATTATGCATTGCAGAGACTTTTGATGTCCCAACTCCTTTCAAAGAACGTTAAGCTGAAAATATATAAAACTATTATTCTACCAGTTATATTATATGGATGCGAAACATGGACTCTTACTTTAAGGGAGGAAAGGAGATTACGAGTATTTGAGAATAGGGTTCTTAGGAGGATTTTTGGACCAAAGAGAGATGAACAGACAGGTGAATGGAGAAGACTACATAACAATGAACTACATGGTCTTTATTGGAAACCAGATATAATAAGAACAGTTAAGTCTCGTAGACTGCGATGGGCAGGACATGTTGCACGTATGGGAAATGAAAGACTTTGCATGGAAGCTTCTTGTAGGAAAGCCAGAGGGAAGACGCCCAGTTGGTAGGCCAAGAATGAGGTGGGAAAACAACATTAAGTATGATTTGAGGGAAGTAGATTATACAGGGAATGATTGGAAAGCATTAGCTCAGGATAGGGATGTATGGAGAGCTTTATGTTCGTGCGGCCATGAACCTATGGGATCGATAGTGCCAGTGAGTAAGTAAGTAAGTAAGTAAGTAAGTAAGTAAGTAAGTAAGTAAGTAAGTAAGTAAGTAAGTAAGTAAGTAAGTAAGTATACGAAAATGGAAAAAATCAAGTCCAATAGGAATACACATTAATAAGGAAATGTATATGAATATTTTAATGTATGCAGACGATCTGGTAATTATACAGAAGTCAGAGGATGATTTACAAAGAGCTATTTACATGTTGAATCAATTAGGACTCTATTATAATCAGAAAGTCTCAACTTCAAAAACAAAAATTACGGCTTTTCAGGGCAAAGTGCCGGTCAGAGCAGAAATAGTAATCAATAATGAAATAATAGAACAGATAGCACACTTTAACTATCTTGGTTCAGATAAAACATATAGCTACGAATGGGATATACATAATAAATTAAACCGATAACAAATTATATGTGGCACCATAAGAAGAACCCTCCGAAAGGCTCGAAGAGAAACTCAGGTCAGGTTTTATAAAATTATGGCTGTTCCTTATCTTTTATATGGGTTTCTGAATCTTGGGTACTTACAAAAAAATATATCTCACACTTTCAAGCCGCTGAAATGAAATTTTTAATATCCGTAAAAGGATGTACACGCATTGATAGATTACACAATGAATCAGTAAGAAATGAACTGGAGATATTTTCAATAGTTGATAAACAAGAAGGGTACAAATACCAATGGAAAGAACATTTAAACTGAATGGACAATACAAGATTATCCAAAAAGGTCAACACCTACAAACCACATGGAAAAAGGTCTTTGGGACGGCCAAGGAAATGAACTTAAGACCGGAACAGGATGCATTGACCTAATCCTGGAAATGAAGAAGAAGAAGAATTGCAATATTGTAAGAATGTACCCTAGTGGAAAAATAAAAAACACATGAAACCGTATATTATAAATAAACATTATAGGTCATTCATTTACTGCTTTAGTAAACAACTCAATAAAATCATGGAATCTGTTCATTATTAGCTATATTCAGACTATTTGTTGGCAAAAATAATGCTCTGACCTGTTCAGAATATTAAAAAGGGGAGCTTTCTTTATCACAAAGGCAGGAGCTGATAAAGATAAATCGATAAAGTGTGAGGTGAAACACGACTGTCATTGGTTGTAAATCAAAATTTATTGAAACGTGATTGGTCATTGACTACCATTTGGGGCATGAGTTAAATGGTCATTGTAATTCATATTTGGCATGGAAGGGCTAAGAGTTTTTCTTGGATGCTTCTTATTTAAGACTTGAGGTTCTCTTACATACCATACATCTATTACACTGGACTCATGGCTTTGTCCTCCTTCTAAAGGAAGTCATCCTATGGAATTTTACACACTTGAAAATCAATCAAGGAAATCACAAATAGAACATGGGAAACTATATACGGTAAAAAAAACAAAGATACATATATTCAGAAATATGGTCCATAGTTTTGAATTTGAGGGGAGGATAGGCTTAATACTAGGTTTATTTTGGTGTCCAAGGATATGGATGTTTGGACAGTTGGTGCGCCGGACTATTCATGTTCAGGTTCGGTAGAGCTGGATTCTAATCAAAGGTACACGAGAGGGAGTTTAAAGTAATATAAATGATTAGATAAATCACTAGAGGCTTCCGTAGAGTTAACACTGTTGTAAATTTATTTTCACTGAAGTTACACTTGGTCGGTATTCCTACCATTGATTTGATTGCCCAAGCAGGATGTGGAAGATGATCTTAACTTTAAGTAATTTAGACAAACGCAAAAGTAGTGTTTAAAATGAGTAGAGATGTGTTCTGCACGGCGGCTGGCCTTCGAGTAAGTTGTGCGGTACTCGTCACGAGTAATTTATTTACTTTTATTAGGTCTTTTTACGACCCCGTCCACATATATGTTTTAGGCCTCTTGACAAAGTTATAATGTTACAGATTTTGTGGTTGGTCCCCCTCTTCCTTATACGTCATACTTCCATAGATGATGCTTACGCCTATTTTTCATTCTTGAAGGTTGTCCAAACTCTATTTCTTATTCGTAAGTTATCAAAATAATTTTATATCTTATTCTCTTAATAATTTACTTAGTGTGGAAATACCGCACTTCTGGCTATCCCCCTGCTGCGCTAACATATTCCTATTTTAATTGTTTTTTAAACGCATCCTTCGCTCGTTAAGACGGGAAAACCTGTCTTTTGTATTTTACTGTGCAAGTGTGTCGTATTATTTAATTTACATAAAATATGGTTATTCCTTTTTATTATATTAGGTTGTATTGTATTGTAAGCCCATGTTTTCCCTTTACAGAGATTTTGGCGCTCTCCCTCAACAGGGAAGAATTTGAACCATACTAATTTAGTTACACTTGTTTTCGTATAGATATCACCTTGAGTGGTCCGTGGACAGCTGTCCGCCTCATACTGTCATCTAGGAAACCAAGGTAGTACCAGGACGGGAAAATTCGGTAAATTTTGCTTAGAGGCCTTTTCATTTAGGCTTATGGATTTTTTATGAGCCTGAAAATCTTCAGACTAGGGACCCACGGCTTAAAGTCCCTCCCGGAGGACTTGCCCCTTGGATTTTTTCGTCCTAAATAGTCCATCGAGCCCGGCCGGTTTTGAACCAGCGACCATCGGGACCAGAGGCAGGGAGTATGACCACTAGTTCACCGCGGCCGACACTGGGGAACAATGCCTAGGCCTAAAATTGCGGTACAATCGAGATGAAGTATGTGATGTAAAACACGGACTAAAGAAGATACTTCTGGCAACTGAGATGGATTTTTTTAAGATTATGTAGAAAAACAAGAAATGATAAAATTCCAAACATACTAGTCAGAGAAGCTATGTGACACATAGAGACATCATTGATGAAATACAGGAGCAATTGGTATGAGCACATAATTAGAATGGACAACATAAGGTGAGCGAAGAAGATCTCAGAATGTGAATAATCGAGGAGAAAGAGAACAACCTAAAGACTACTGGAAGAATAACGTCCAGGAAGCCATAAAAGGAAGGGGATTGGTAGAAAAGGACTGCTTAGATAGAAGGATATAGGAATTGAGAACAGAGAAACAATGCCAGTTGTAACAGTCTATAAATTAAAAATAATAACAAAATCAACTAACCCCAGCCAGATTTAAACCTACCGGTATATGAAATATGTACACTAGTGTCCAAAATTAAAGCAACAAACTGGTATTTCTCCTTCCTATGTCTTATTCACTGTACAGGGTGTATCAAAAAGGATAGCGCAAACTTACATGATTGAAAGTAGACGATAATAGAAGCAACAATATCCCAGTAAACACGAGCCGTTTGCGAGATAATTACGAATGTATGGTTACAAGCCGCCACTAACATCATTGTTTGTAACATCATACGGTTTACTCCTTGCGCACTTGAAGCCGTCCTATGTTCTTTGTTTACAAAACTGAACATTGCCGAGAGGTGGAGTTGTAATCATACCATATACGCAGAACGTACAGGACGGATACAGTACACAGTCTCAAAAGATATCAGTCTCGTCTGAGAAGTGTCATTTGTGCTGTGTTGTAGTTACAAAGGAACCTTACAGTAACGAAGAGTACGCGGATATGCATTTCATGTACGGTAGGGCTAATGACAATGCACGGGAGGCTGCACGCTTGTACCAAGAAACATATACTGATCGAAGGCACCCCGAAAGTCGTACATTTACAAGGGTCAATCAGCGCCTGAGAGAAAATGGGGGTTTTGCACATGGCGGAGCAGTAGGTAGGCCTGCTCGCATTACGCCTGAGGTTGAGTATATGGTGTTGGAAGCAGTACAGCTCTCTCCAGGAACCTCGACGAGAAGAATTGCCACACAAATGCCTGTACTTAGCCACAGTAGTGTATGGAGAAATTTACAGCGCAATTTACTGTACCCTTACCATCTCAACGAGTTCAATGTCTCAATGATGCGGACTTTGTTCCTAGAGTGATGTTTTGTCAGTGGATGCAACAACAGACTGTAGAAAACCCTCGTTTCGCATGTAACAATTAATTTACAGACGAAGCAGGATTCACATGCGATGGTGTTTTTAATTATCATAATACACATTTTTGGTGTGAAATAAACCCACATGCTGTTCATGAGTCATCACATCAGCACCGTTTCTCACTGAATGTGTGGTTAGGGGTACTAGGTGATCATCTCATTGGGTCACACATTCTTCCACGAAAACTTAATGGACGGAGGTACCTTAGGTTTCTGCGGCGCCATTTTTCAGGATTGCTTGAGGACGTTTCAATTCAGCAGTGTCGGAATTTGTGGTACATGCGTGATGGAGCTCCTGACATATTTTGCTGCTGCTGTGAAACGGCATCTAACGCGCAGATACGCCAAAGATGGATAAGTCGAGGCGGATCTGTACCTTGGCCTCAAAGATCCGATTCCGATTGAGGGTCTTTCCACTTTTCAGCGGTTGCCCTTTTACCAGCCGGCTGCTGGCCCTTCACATCCACATGTGTCAATCACAGAGGTAGATGATCAACAGCCAGTGTAGAGGTGACATGTGGTTAGCATGTAGAGTCCCCCAGCCGTTATAGCTGGTTCCTCAACCTGGAGCCGCTACTTACTGTAGCTACCCAATTGCCTCACGATGCTGGGTGGGCAACGGTCCCAAACTGGCCGAAATATCATGAGAAAATTTCTTCCCCCATGGAGACTCGAACCAGTGCAAGTCCCGTAGCTCTGCGCCAAGGCTTCCTATCTTAACCGCTCGGCTACGGCCTCAAAGATCACCTGATCTAAATCCTTTTGATTTTTGTGTCTGGGGTCGCCTCAAAAGCGAAGTGTACAGCACACCCGTTAACACGGTTGAAGAACTGGAGCAGAGAGTTGTACATGCTTGTCAATAATTCAGAAATGATCCAGGGGTTTTTGAAAGAATTCGGCATTAATTGCAGAGACGAGCACAGTATTGCTTCCAGATGCAAGGAAGACACTTCGAACACCTCCTTTAACAGGTAACCCATAAGTGAAGTAAACTGTGAAATGTGAACTAAATGATATGAAAAATTAATAGTAAAGTATAAATTCAAATTCATTTGTACTAACTAGGATGATGTTTACAATGAAGTCAGTGGGGCTTGTAACTATACATTCATAATTATCTCGCAAACGGTTCGTTTGCGGACCCATGTTTACTGGGACATTGTTGCTTCTATTATCGTGTACTTTCAACCATGTAAGTTTGCGCCATCCTTTTTTTGGTACACCCTGTATATTCATATAAAATATAAACATGTGTTAGTACAGTCACAGTCTGTTATGAACTTCCGATGGCATTCCGGCCATCTTACAACCATGCAAACGATGACGTCAGTGCACCTGTCAAACAGCGCACTGCAGTATAGTGTTTATTGCTTAGTCCAACATCAATGTTTGCTGTGTAAACATTTACTGCAGATAGAGTATGGCACAGAGAAGCCGCCTAGAAGATTCTCTTCGTTGGAGAGCCATAGGAAGAATGGAAGCAGGACAGAGTCAAGCTGATGTGGCCAGATGGCTGAATGTGAATCGTTCTTGTTTTTTCTCGGATGTGGCACAGTTTTTAGAGTCCGAAAATGTAACCCGAAGCCAGGGCAAGGACGACCAAGAGTGACATCGGAAAGAGAGGACCGTTATTTGGCTCAAATGCAAGTACTGCACGACAACTGGCATCTGACCTCACAGTATCCACTGGAAGAGTTGTATCGAGGCAAACAGTGTACAGACGGCTTCGGCAGAGAGGTCTTTATTGTCGGAGACTTGCTGTATGTGTACCCCTGACGCGTATTCGGAGAAGAGACCGTTTAGAGTGGAGTCATCAACATGCCAACTGGACGATCGAACAGTGAGCCAATGTAGTCTTCACAGACGAGTCCAGATTTAGTCTTGAAAATGATACTCGAAGAATTCGCATCTGGAGAGAACCTGGAACACAATTTTGAGACTCAAACATTGTGGAAAGAGACCAATTTGGAGGTGGCTCAACAATGGTGTGGGCAGGAATTCTATTGACTATTCGAACATCCCTTCATGAAATTGTACGGGTACATCGACAAGGTTTAACTTTTGTCAGGTATCGTGACGAGATCTTGGCACCTCATGTGCGGTTGTATCGCGGTGCTGTGGGCCCAGACTTTTTACTGATGGATGATAATGCTCGTCCTCATAGAGCACAGGTGGTTCATGAGTTCCTGGAAACTGAAAATATTGCACGCATGAATTGGCCTGCTCGCTCTCCCGATTTGAATCCAGAGCAAGTTTGGGGTGCACAAGGGAGACGAGTTGCTTCACGTGAACATCCACCAACCACTCACCAGGCCTTGCGAGTTGCTCTGCAGGAAGAATGGGCGTTATTGCCTCAAAATGAGATTGATGACATTATTCGCAGCATGCCACGCCATTGTATTGCTGCCAGAGGTGATCACACCCAATACTGAATACACTAACATGTTTTGCAGATGTGTTTGATATTCACTAATTTAAAAAAAGGGGCATTTTGTATTACTGGTATGCACGAATGTTGCAGTTGTTTACTTTCTTTATTCTTCTGGTCGTTTATAACTTTGTATCACTTGTTTGTACTATTTTCAAGCAAAATAAATCCAAAAAGATGAAATTTCAGTTCGTTGCTTTAATTGTGGACACTAGTATAGTTAGTAAATATTAACTATCATATTTCTATGTGTCAACCAGTGAATTCTTAAAAATACACTCAAAGATCCTTATAGTCCGGTGAAAATAGAAATTTCAATTTACAAAAATTCGCATAGAGTTGAAAATTGGTACGAATGTTGGGAAGACCATTATAAGTAAAATGTGAAATGTCTCCATCGAGTCCACTTCTGCAAAAAAAGTTATTCAAGGTCAAAGTTCGCGATTGTATTTTTTTGCATTTTTCAGCCAAACGGTAAGTTTTATCATAGAAATATGTCAGACACAAGTTCTATATCATACAATTGTCTACAAACTGTTCTTATATTTTTTTCATAAGAATCACCATTTTTGAGATATCGCGATTCTAAAATTTGAAGAAGTCATATTCTACATAATGTGCACACATTTCCTCACCACATATGAGGTATTGTAATTGGCGCATTTTTTTAAATATGGTATCTTCGATAGGTATGCTCCACGATCTTTTGTGATGAAGTTTTATTAATAATATTATATTAATTAAAAATGGTACCATTGGGAACTATTTAAGTGACAAAATTATTCTTGATTCCGGGTAATGTTAATCTGACTGATAATCTTCAATTCTACTTCGACAGTAATGTCTTCTTCGATTTCTTGTTCTTCTTGCTGGATATTGTTAATTGTTCTGAGAAAGATGTATCAGTTGTTTCCTCATTGAAATCATACAAAAGTTCATCTCTTCCATTTGATACGTATAATATTGGAGCAAGACTGGCTTTGACAATTGGTACGAGTACATACTAGTGAACAAAATAATGTGAAATTAAAATATAAAATTATGAAATATTTACCTAAAAGGTCCGTCTCCTCAACTTTATTTATAATAATTTATAATAAAGTTGAGGAGACGGACCTTTTTGGCAAATATTTCATAATTTTATATGTTAATTTTGAATAATACCTCAACGGAACTTCATCATGAATCTTATTAATATTGAAAATAATCCGACTTTTTTACAGCCACGCTTTTCACTACAACCCTTTTTGCAATTGCAAAAAATGGCGTTAAGAATATTTGTGGAGCAAGTGGGAGTAACGTTTGAATTGGTTCCAAAGTATGTTCTATTAATTGACCAAATTGCAATTATGATTTAAAATATCTAGGCTAACAGCAGTCATAACACTGTGGCTGATATTAGTATTTACTAGTTTTAATAGTTCTAGTTTAAATTGTTTATTTTTAAGAATCAGTTGTTCCAAAAAATAAGTCAATGACTCCGGAATATCGCTGTTAATATTTTCAAACTTTCGACTAGGCCGGGGGGGGGGGTAATTGGTATTATCAAATATTAAAGATTGAATGTCCTCTAGAATGATTGCTGCTACAGCTTTGATGATTCTAAATCGTTCTTCCTTTTCATTTTGACTTTTTTCTCATACCAAGCTTGGTTAAGAATATCGTGATCATCATACTTTAACTTCAATCGAATCTTAATTGTTCTAAATCTAAAGCTGAATTTTTACAATTATTTTGTAATTCTTCCAATGTAAACTGACAGTCGTCACTTTTTTCTCCATAGCAACATTAGTAGATTCATCTTGAGAACGACCGATTTTACCCCCATTGGTGGGTCTAAAGACGGAATTATAGCAATTATCATGGTATCTAGCCTCGGCAGCGACTAAATCATATTCGTACTGAATACGTGCAGTAAATCTTTTTCTACGTCATCAGAACGAGTCCGAGCTACCTTCAAAATTGATTCTTTAAATTCAAGTGTAGCAACTTTATGAATTTTACGCCTAACATTCTGCGCTTTTTTCTTCTCAGCCTCTTCATTCGCTTCATCTCCACAAAATAAGCAATATTTTTTTTAAACAAGAAACGGATTCACTTACGCGTGCTCTAGTATGAGGTGGACTGACTTCAGATGTACTGGCTTGCTCCATCTCATGCTGTCTTTTAACTGCAGCAATAGAACTCTTCCGAGTGTACATTTTACAACACTGCACATGAATTGTCACTGCTTTCTTGTCCTTCAGGTATTTAGAAAACCCATGATTTCTTTCAACACTTGAATCGATCAAAGTCTTCATTCCACGATCAACAGTAACTGTTTCATTTTTCAGTCAAAGGTTTACTACAAACAAAGCAAAATTGCGATATTGTTTTAATTATTGAACAGCACAAATTATTTTAAGAAATATCATTAACAAGCATGTGTAATAATAGCCATGTGTATTTACTGTAAAGGAACGTTCAACACTACACTAAAAGTCTTTCGATTATGCCTTCCAGAAAAAAAACGGTATATGACTGTCGCCACTCTGACAACATAGAATAGTCGGCAGATGTTGCTTAAGGTTATATACGGGTCAATTAAATTTGGGACTGAGTTTCTTTTTTATGTATCTTCTCACAATAATATAATATATAATTTGTATATACGTATAAGTTATTCAACCAATATTTTTATATATATATATATATATATATATATATATATATATATATATATTAAATATCCCATGATGTATAGGAGGTTAACTTGCGGTTGAAAAGCGTGCATATTATTGTTTTCAATGTTTCAAATGATGATATCTCAAGAATGGTGATTCTTATGAAAAAAGTATAAGGACAATTTTTGTAGATAATTGCATGGTCTACAACTTTTGTGTCTAGCCTATTTTTATGATAAAACTTACCGTTTGGCTGAAAAATGCAAAAAAAAAACCATATTCGCGAATATTGGCCTTGAATATATTTTTTTTGCAGATGTGGAATCTATGGGGACTTTTCACATTTCATTTATAATGATGATCCCAACATTCGTACAAATTTTCAGCTCTATGCGAATTTTTGTAATCCTACCCCTCTATTTTTTGTGCTAACTTGACCGGGCTATTATTCGCGGTTCCCTTATTCACGTTTCCATTATTCGAGGGTTAAAAAAAATTGGATACAGTTCTTGTATTCGCGGCTAAAAATGCCTTTATTCGCGGATCCAGTCGGTATATTAGAATGATAGTATCCTTTATTAAACGCATCGGCAACAATTTTACTGTAGGCACATGTCAAGGCGGCTTTTACAAAGAGTGATTCAAATCAAATGGATAAATTAAGAAAAAATATTCAAAACATATAATTTAGAATTGTAAAAATTCTGACGTGGTACCCGAAAACGAATTTAATTTTTGCAATCCGTGTGAAATTGTGATTCAAAATGGCTCATTTATTAAAAAAAAAACAAAGTCATGCATATACCTTTGTATAAAGTCCTAATATTCCATGTTCCTAGAAACATATCTCAGAATATAATTGTTGGCTTTCACGGCCGGCGTCTTGATCCATATTTGGTTAATCTTCCGGGCTTATAGGCCGTGGTCTGGTTGTCTTCTTACTCGACGTTTCGTCTACTGCTGCGGTAGACCTCATCAGGAGATACTGCGTGCTCTCTGTGAACTCCTCAACAGTCGGCTGCAGACTGGCTGGTGGTTGTTGTAGTTGTACGTTGGAAATCCTGTTTTTCCCTCTATATCCGTCAAGGAAAACATCCATTTTCATAGATGTCGTCCTCGACCAAAGGGAAACAGCCTTTTCCGGCTACTTTAGGGACTTCTACACCCTCTTTAGCCCTTGTGAATTATTTTTATCTGCGTTGATATTTGATAATTATCTTTTTACGAACTTATTTGTTCGTATTCTAGTTTTTTGTAGTTGGAAACTGTCTCTCTTTTTATAGCTAAACCCCGGGTGGTGGGGGGGGGGTTTCTGCGCGGACCGAGTTTTTTGCTGTTGTGCCGATTGCAGAAGTCATAGGCTTCGTTGTCGTGTTATGCTGGGATCCAAATTTTGTTTATCTTCATGGTTTCTTCTTTTTTGTTGAAAGAATTTTTATGTTTATATATTTCAATGGATTCTCTGTATAGTCTGGTGTAGTAATGTGATGTTTGTGATAATACCTGAGTATCTTCGAATCTTATAATATGTTGTTGGTTGTTCATCAAGTGTTCCGCTACGGCCGATTTTTCATTTTGTGCAAATCAGAAGCATTGCCACCTAGATTGTATGGGTTACCTAAGATACGCAAGGAAGGAACACCACTCAGACCTATTGTTTCGGCCATTGGTTCACCTACATATGAACTCACCAAGTATCTTGCCTCACTGCTGAAACCATATATTGGTAAAACCGACACTTTTGTAAGAGACTCCACGCACTTCATAGAAAAGATAGAGACTCTGAAACTCAAGCCGAATGACATAATACTAAGCTTCGATGTGGTTTCATTATTCACTAAGGTACCTATCGGAGATACAATGACATACTTACAAGAACTCTTTCCTCCAGATATAACAGCGCTCTACAACATATGTCTCACAGAATCTTATTTTCAATGGAGAGGTGTATTCTACGAACAAATAGATGGCGTGGCCATGGGAAGTCCATTAAGTCCCATAATAGCAAATTTCTACATGGAAAAAATTGAAAAACAGGCTTTGAAGTATGCTACCTTAAGACCCACAGTTTGGCTGAGATATGTAGATGACACCTTCGTCATTTGGGAGCACGGTGAGGAGGAACTAGATAACTTCAAGAAACACATAAATGGGATTTGTTCCAGCATCCAATTGACCCTGGAAATAGAACAAAACAACAGTCTATCGTTTTTGGATGTTTTGGTAATCCGAAACCAAGACATGACACTTGGACACAAGGTTTACAGGAAAAATACACACACAGACAGATACCTACATAAACAGTCTAACCACCATCCGAGACAAAAAACGTGGGATAATAAAAACCCTAGTTGAACGAGCCAAAAGGATTTCGGAAACACAGTATTGCAAAAGGAAATCAATCATCTCCATGTAGCTTTTCTAACCAATGGATACAGCAAAACAGATTTTCGTCGAGCCATAAATCCCAAGAAATATAGGTACGAAAACGAAAACAAGGAAGAGACAAATTTTAAGGTCTACCTACCTTATATCAAAACAACAACAGAGAAAATTGGACGACTATTAAAGAAATACAACATATCAACAACCTACAAACCAAAACAAAAAATCAGCAATGTACTTCGCCCAGCCAAAGACAGTAGAGATCCTTTAAGTCATGCCGGTATATATCGTATCCCGTGCAGTTGTGGAGAGGTGTACATCGGTACAACAAAAAGAATGATCAACACAAGATTACAAGAACACATGAGACACTGCAGACTAAAACAAAATGAAAAATCGGGCGTAGCGGAACACTTGATGAACAACCAACAACATATTATAAGATTCGAAGATACTCAGGTATTACCACAAACATCACATTACCACACCAGACTATACAGAGAAGCCATTGAAATATATAAACATAAAAATTCCTTCAACAAAAAAGAAGAAACCATGAAGATAAACAAAATTTGGATCCCAGCATAACACGACAACGAAGCCTATGACTTCTGCAATCGGCACAACAACAAAAAACTCGGCCCGCGCAGAAAACCACCCCACCACCCGGGGTTTAGCTATAAAAAGAGAGACAGTTTCCAACCACCAGCCAGTCTGCAGCCGACTGTTGAGGAGTTCACAGAGAGCACGCAGTATCTCCTGATGAGGTCTACCGCAGCAGTAGACGAAACGTCGAGTAAGAAGACAACCAGACCACGGCCTATAAGCCCGGAAGACGAAACAAATATGGACATATCCCAGTGTTTGAGCCTTTCGCATGGGTTCCCTGAAGTAGTCCCCGCCCGGAGAACCGAATGAGAAACTATTTGACTTCCGAAAAATTTTAAACCTGATCAGATTTAAGTTTAACACATATTTTAGGAACGAAATGGGAATATAATGGTACGATACATTACCTATACGTGGACTTCATAAATGTATACGATTCAATTAAGAGGGAGAAGTTATTATAGTCCCATGCTGGTGTTCGGAACGCCCAGTTGGTAGACCAAGAATGAGGTGGGAGAATAACCTTAACTACGGTTTGACGGAAGTAAAAAAGCAATATCTCAGGATAGGGTTGCATGGAGAGCTTATGTCCGGGCGGCCATGAACTTACGGGATCGATAGTGCCAGTGAGTAAATAAGTAAGACTTATACGAGTAGGGTGCGTGTAAGCAAACAGTTTTCGGATACTTTTGAAATCCATTATTTCCTCTACTATTTAATTTTGTACCAGAGCATCCCGTCAAATCTTTAGAAGTTGAAGAAGGTCTACAACTCAATGATATTCATAAGCTGTTAGTTTATCTTGATGATGTAATACTATTGGGCCATAGCGAGGAGATATTATAGGCCAACACGTACACACTATTGAGTCACACTAAGAAATTGGCACTGGAAGTAAATATAAATAAAACTATATATATGGTCGCACATAGAAGTACGTTATATAGTGGAAAAATGATAGCTAATGACAAATTAGGGAAAATTTTAGAAAGTTGCTGAATTCAAATACTAGGAACAATTATCACAAACAGGAATGAGATGCACAAAGAAATTAAACATAGGCTCAATTCTGGAAATGCGTGCTATCATGCATTGCAGAGACACTTGACGTCCCATCTGAAAATATGTAAAACTATTATTTTACCAGTTACATTATATGGATGCGGGACATGGGCTCATACTTTAAGGGAGGAAAGGAGGTTACGAGTATTTGAGAATAAAGTTCTTAGGAACATTTTTGGACCAAAGAGAGGTGAACAGAGAGGTGAATGGAGAAGACTGCATAACAGTGAACTACATGGTCTTTAGCCTATATGAAGCCAGATATAATATGTACAATTAAGTCTCACAGACTGCGATGGGCAGGACATGTTGTACGAATGGGCGAATGAAAGAGGTGCATGGAAGTTTTTTGTAGGAAAATCAGAGGGAAATCGTTCAGTTGGTAGACCAAAAATGTGGTGGGAAAATTATATTAACTATGATTTGAGGGACGTAGGTTATACATGGGATGATTGGAACGTTATCTAAAGATAGGGATGTGTGGAGTGCTTATGTTCGCGCGGCCATGATCATGCGGGTTCGATAGTGCCAGTGAGTTAGTTAGTTAGTAATGAACTTGTACAAAAATGCAACATTTTAAAAAATAAAATTGGAGCATTTGTAGTAGAAGAAATTAAAGTAACTTCGTCAAGGTTGTAGCACATTACCCATATTATTTAAGATATTTATGAACTGTCAAACTGAAGGAAAAAATTGTTGAATTTAGGCTTTTCATTGGAAGAAATACCAGCCATAGTCCACGACCACATAGATGGATCAGCAAATACAATATATACACTTTATTTGCTAATGATCAGATAATTGCCCAAGAGTATGAAGACACAGAGTTTATGTTCAGAGAATTATTGGAAGAATATGATAACTGGGGTTTGAACATACATTTAGAATAAAACGTATTATATGGGATGTAGAGCAGAAACCCAAGATTTGATATTAGATGATCAGAATATTGAAACAAAAAATAAATATAAGGATACATTAGAGAATTTGAAGAATTTAATTATTTTGGGGATAAAAGTGAATAAAGAAAATAGAGAAGAAAGTGATAACAATAAGAGAATAAATACAGATTTAGCATTACCGTGCACACATTCATTCGCTCAGCCTCCTTTGCACAGAGTAACTGAGTAAATTAATAAATCCCAATGCCAGGCAATTATAATCATATAAAATCAGAAAGGCAATTGAGGTAAGCAGATGTCAGATATAGGTCATAAGTATACTTGAATTAATCAGGAAATCGATTAGAATATGATTATGAAATTATAAATTGCAAATAAAATGATCCAACAAAATTAGCATTAACCCTTCAGAGTGGATGGATTTAAATGGCCGGGAATACTCTGATGTGGGAGGAAGTTCACCGGTATTTAAACTCAGCCGTTCAGTGCCAGTATTCCAATAACGCATTTCAATTGATATATCTTCAGTAATTTAAATGTTTTTGCAATTCCTTTATGGTGAACCCTTAATATAATATTTAATTAATTAAATTTGTTACGGTTCTCACATAACATCTCTGCATTTTTTGCAGACTTATTTATGGTTGTTGTGCCACAGTTGAAATAGGTCCTTTTTGTAAATTTCTCACATAAGTGACACAGTGTATTGCACTAGGGATTCTTTGAAGAATTCAGAGAACCGGCTTTACCTAACAACAAAACGAAATATTTACACAAAGAGAAGGGTCTTAAAAAATGAACTTCAAAAATTGGTGTGATAAATTTCCAAAAATGTAAACCAGCTGTTTGACACTCGGGCAACAATAAGTGTATTTTTTTCCCCTTGTGTTTACTTTGTTCATGTTTATTACAAACACATTGCTTCTATGCGCTGACCTTCTTTCTTGAAGGGGGGGGCAGCCTTCTCCAAATGTATCTTTCTAACACTTTTGAAACATTATTTTAGGTCGTGTGCCTTCAAAAAATGGTCTTTCTACACATCAGACCTGTTGTACTAAAAGACCTTCATCAACCCTAAATTTCAATGCCTTTCTTCTGGTTTCCAAACTGAAACCATTTGATGAAATATGACTATAATAGTTTCACCGGAGGTGTGGACTTAAAAGATTAACATGTTACAAGCCGGAAGATCGAGGGTTTGAGTCCCGGTGGATCAGGATTTTTAAACTGAATCAAACCTTCAGGCGGCACTGTGAACCCGGGGTTGACTCAGCCTCTAACTGAAATGAGTACCAGATGCTTGTTATGGGCCGTCAGACAGAAATAAGTACTCGGCTTACATCAAGTACCGATACTTTAGAAAAGTGGGAGCCTTAACCTCCTAATATCCCAAGAACCTTCTAAGGTCTGTAGTGGACCACTTTCCTTTTAGATACTGACTGAATTGTAGACTAACTACCTTTCCATAATGTAAGGATATCGTCATTTGAAATATATATATATATATATATATATATATATATATATATATCTGAAATTTACTGTTGTGGTCCTGTACTGCAGCGTAAATCGGAAATAACTTTGTTGGGCCTTTATTTATACTGAATTTTGCGACATTATTATTAAATTGAAGAGATTTGAAAATAGATTCAATTTGATAGACAAGCTAATCTACAAAAAAAGGCGAATTTAGTTTTATAAGAAATCCTTTATCAAGTTATAAATTTAAGAAGAATGTCAGAGGCCGCAAGAATAAATGCAAATATAAAATTATTTTAAATTGTTGCTCAGGGCCGTAATCAGTTAATATATGCACTAATAGAAACTTTGAAGTCTCTACATAAAATTTGTATACACGGTAAATAGTTAATGTAAACACAAAGGTCATAATTACAGTTTAAAGCAGTGCGTGTAACTAGCGTACATGTCACGTCGTTCCGCATTGGGTGAAGAATTCAACTTGCGTACACGTCACGTCGCTCCACGCTGACGGGTTAATGGGAACTAATGACTAGTCATTAACAAACAAGAAGAACTCAGGTAAACGCAATCCTTTCTTTTGTGAATATACGGGAGCGACGGACATACACACCGACTCAGAATCTTGTCAGAATCCTTTATCCTAAGGGTTTAACTTGCATTCCTTTGTGAGGCAAAAGCTTAAGAAAGTTACGCAGACAGCCAGAATATAACAACAGAATTTATGAGCGGGGAATTCTACTTGGAACAAACAACATTAGTAAAAAGTGTGGAAAGAGAGAAAACTCAAGCGTTAGGTCCTATTATAAGTAGAGATGAATGACCTGGGAAACCCAATAGCCTAAGCAATAAAACTTAAGATCCAACTGTACATGAAGCCAGCACGGATAGGGCCCAACCTCCGACGACAAAATGACCAATAACAAAATTGTAACCCATTCTCAGATTATACTATAAGGATATATTTGCCAATCATGTAAACTGTTACATGTGCCTATGCGCTGATCCCAGGTCCACGAGGTCGATATAGTGGGAGAACCTAATTTACGTAAGGGACGAGGGAACAAACTTCGAACACTTGTGCTTGGGCTTGTCCTGCGTCTTCATCAAACACTAGCAGCACGGTCACCAGTGGTGAATTGAATTTAAGGATTTAGGATTTTCACGGAAGTATTTCGAGTATCTGAACTTAAACATTTCTTTATTAATCTCAAGATAAAAGCTTGAATAAGACGAAACAATTCTCTCGACCGATAGTAATCCTATGATAAACGCCATCGCCGATTGTGTGATCAGTGTGAAAGAATATAATTAAACCAATGTACGGTGTTAACCTTTTCGAGTGTGTTTCCTTATAATAATTTACATTCAACACAATCCATTCGACGCAATTAATTCTGCCCGACGAAGTCCTCATGGAATCCCTAAAAAAGAACCTCATGCCTGCCGATGTTTAGCCTCAGCAAACCGAGTACCCAAATTCCTCAATGAAACGAGGAAGCCCTTTTTAAGCCCGGCGACTACCAAATCCTTCACTACCATTTACCATCATATACTAGAACCCAATCATATTGGCGCCCAACGTGGGGCGCCAACTTAGGACGAGATTTTAGCTCAGGTTGATTAAGGTTGGGTGTCCAGGATATGGTAGATGGACAGTTTGTGTGCCTGACTACTCGCTAAGTTTCGGCACACGTGAGGAAGGTTAAAGTAAAATAAAAGATTAGGTAAATCATTGGAGGCTGCCGTGGAGTTGACACAATTGAGTAATTTATTTTCACAGATTGTTGACGAATACACTGAAGTTACACTTAGTTGGTATTCCGACTTTGATTGATTTCCCAAGCACAATGTAGGAGATGACCTTGACTTTGATTAATTTAAACAAACTGTGATTAATGTTTTAGAATTGCCAGAAATGTGCCCTCTTCGAAGGCGGGCCAAACAAGTAAGTTTGCCCTGTTAGACGTCGGGCTAACAAGTAAGTGTGCCTGCTATACGGCGGGTTAAGAAGTAAGTGGTGCCCTGTTAGATTGCGGGCCAACAAGTAAGTGTGCGATACTCGTCCCGAAATAATTTATTTAGTTCATTTGGTCTTTTACGACCCCGCCAACATATATGCTTTGGGTCTCTTTACAAATTAACAAATGTTTAAGGTTTTGGGGTTGATTCCCTTCTTCTATATGCGTTATATATTTTCAGAGATGATGTTTACACCTATTTTTCATTGCTAATGTATGTCCAAACTCTCTATATCTTATTCTTCGGTTGCCAAAATTATTTTATACCTTTTTCCTTTAAAGATTTACTAAGTGAGGGTGTACCACATCTCCGACAAAGACACCCCCTGCCGTGCTAATATATTTGTGTATTAATTGGTTTTGGAGAACATTCCAGGCTCCTGAAGATGGGAAAACCTGTATTTTTGTATCTTAGTGTGGAAGTGTAATTTGCTAGTTTGAGGATTATGTCTATTGACAATACCTTGGCCGTGTATTTTGTATTGCAGAGAGACAGCTCGAATTCGTTTTGCTATTGTAATCAACAATGCTGCCAAGTGAAAAACCATGAGTTAGGCCGGGCTTTTAACCTGAATAATAACTCTATGATGTTGGGGAAATTTATTTAACTTTATATATAAATCTTATACTGTTCTAATTATCGATTCATTTATATTTCCATTGTATTATAAATGGTTTCGTAATTATTTTGAGTATATACTCGGCATACTTAGGTTTGATTATTACTATTTTATATTATAGGCCTATTTTGTGTTTAGATACAGTATGGTAAATTCTCCTTTGTATATTAGATATTGGGTAACAATGCCTAGACCTAATATCGGTCAAACGATTGTGTTAAATGGTGTACTAGGGAAGAAACATATATATCTAGGAAAAATAAATTACGAATATATATATATATATATATATATACAGTAGTGATACCGTACATATGGAGGAGAAGCAATGAAATTGAACATAAACTTGGGAACAAAAACTTATAGTCAATAGTCAGGTGTACTCTCACATATGGAGTAGAAGCATCAAAATTCAACGAGAACATAGAACAAAAACTTGTATCGCGGAGAGCAGCAATATATTCAAAATTGGGGGAGAAAAAGTGTCATAAGAGAAAAAAATGAATGTTAAATATCTAATAGTAGATTACATAAGATATAAGCAGTTAAGTTAGCCTGGGTATGTATGACGAAAGCAAGAAAAAAGTTTGCCCGGAAAAATATTGGAATTGTGTCCTCCTGAAAGAAGAAATGAAGGAAAACCTCGAAACTTACGGATGCAGGAAAAAAGAACTGGAATGAGAATAACAAGACCGGATGACACGAAGTGAATAAATGGGGACGAGTAGAGAAGGAAAATAAGCACAGAAACTTTTGTTACATTGAAGGTCTGTATATAAACAAATTAATTAATATTTTATTGTTTTAACTCTAAAAAAACTTCTAATAAATTTGTTCATATATCATTCTCGTTACATTAAATTGTATATAACTTTTTAGTTATTTAAAGGTCAATAATTTAGCTTTCATATGTATGTTTACGTCTAAATTTATATTACAATAATTGAAGATTCGTCGAGACTCATGTATGATTATATGGACGTAAAGTGCTCCCATCTAATTTTATAAATAAAAGAGAGAGAAATTTGAACAAATAATCAACATATGGGCTATATAAAAACTTCCTTAGTAGTTTTACCGTTGTATTTGTAATATTTTGAATACAGGATATGATTAAACTTTATCCTCCAAAAATTATACATTTTTTCCATATATGCTGTTGCTGATTCTATAAGCTTTTTAATTGGTTATTTTACTTAAAATGTTGGAGGATATCTTCATGTAACGAGTAAGATACCCTACACAAAATTTCATAGCCCTAGTTGCAATAATTATTAAGAAAAGTTAATTAATTGGGTATTTCCAAGAATTATTTGTAAATTGAATCAGGCTCAATGGTTTAAAGATAAATACAATATATATATATATATATATATATATATATATATATATATATATATATATACTCGTATATTGAATAAGTAATTGTTTTTTAAAGCTGTGATGCTGAAAGTTGGACAATATGTAAATTGAATTATTAATTTTATCATTGCATACAAATTTTAAAGATCCATGGCCTAAATACAGAGAAATTACCTCAAATAACAAATATAGAGAAAATTTTTATTTTGGAAGGCACTGGCCACTTATAATTGGTAAGCTTCCTGATGTTGCTATAGTGACGAATCTTGATTATTGCCTTGTTTATTGAAGTCTCTGACAAAATGAGGCATTTAAATGAGTGTTAAGTGTATCATGCTCTACATATTTTACGACGAGGTCAATCTCTGCTACAAGTGGCTAGAGAGCTTGGGGTTTCTCCTTCCGTGGTGTCCAGGTTACGCAACAGGCACAGAGAGACAGGTCAGTATTGTAGAAGACGTGGTCAGGGCCGTAAATTGAAAACAAGCCCCCCAAGATGACAGTTACGTTGTTCTTTCTGCTCTTCGACAGCTTACAAAAACTGCAAAAGACCTGCCGAATGACCTTCATATGGCTTCCGGAATCCGGGTTTCAGACCAAACCATAAGGAACAGATTAAGGAAAGAGAATATTCGTCCAAAAAAGGCCCGTTACAAAACCACGCTTAACAAATGGGTATAAGGCAGCAAGACGTACGTATGCTGAAAACCATGGTGATTGGAACCTGAACCAGTGGGAGTCTGTGCTCTTCTCGGACAAATCCAGGTATCGTCTTACAAGTTGTGATGGTCGATTGAGGGTGTGGGGACGGCCAGGAGAAAGATTTTCTGCAGAGGCTGTACAGGAAATGGATAGATTCGGAGGAGGTTCCATAATGGTGTGGGCCGGAGTTATGTACAACAATCGTACGGACCTTGTACTTGTTCCCCAGCGACTGAATGCTATCCGGTATATCGAGCACGTTCTGGAAGAGCATGTAGTACCTGCTGCCATTGGAGTAGGCCCTGGATTTCTGTTATGCAGGATAATGCCAGGGCACATTCTGCGGCTGTCACCAGGAATTTCCTGAGGAGGAATGAAATTGAGGTAATGGAGTGGCCAGCGGTCAGCCCAGACCTCAACCCTATTGAACACTTGTGGGATCTTCTAGACAGGAAGGTCAGGAACCGACATCAAGCTCTACAAACTCTGCAGCAACTTGGAGATGCTCTAAAGGAGGAATGGGAGAATATCCCGCAAGAGGAAATCCAGAATGTTATTGGGAGCATGCCACGAAGGTGCCAAACTGTCATCGCATGTCGTGGAGGCCATACACGATACTAACTCTATATAACGAGTGTTTAACTTTCAAAAATAAGCACAAGATTCAATTGCTTACATAGCGGAATTATTTGAAAAGTTAATTGTCAGCGTTATTCATTTGTTTTTACTGACATGAGCAATAAGTAAATAAATAAATAAATAACCACAAATAATGTATTATATTAATTTCATGTTTGTACCTTTATCCAATGAAAAAATATTTGCATATTTCATAGTGTTCCTCTAATTGTTTTTAGCAGTGTATAATTGTCCTTGATCAACTCAAAAAGTTAGAGGGTTAGAAATAATGTAAAGGTAATTAGAATCACATATGTAACCTTAAAAATAGTTTTAAAGAAGTAGAGGAATGCACATACCCTGGAACAATAATTATGAACAGTCCACCGCTGTGGTCTCGAGGTATCGTATTCCCTTGTCACGCAAGGGGCCCGGGTTCGGTCCCCGGTCGGGACAAGTTTCCTGAGTGATTTTTTTTTCGGGGTTTTCCTCATCTATAAGGCAAATGTCAGGAAACGTTAAGGCCCAAACCGTCCCCGAACGACATCTGGTCATCATTATCATCATGAATATTAAGTTTAGGATTAAGGCCTCTCTTGGTGCTTCATTACCACCATCATAACTCGTTATATATCATCAGGCCACTGCATCTCCGCCTGCCAGGCGCCTCTACCTCGGAAGTGGGTTAGAATAACGCCATAGCAAGAAAGGGAGTATGGAAATGACAATGTGGCGGCATTGAAAAAAAAAGCAAATGATAAACACGATTGATGTATGGAAAAAAATAATAATATTGACTGAACTCTGCAAACGCATGCTATTTTGCTTACAGAAACTCTCGTCTTCCCGAATTCTCTAAAAAAAGGTAAACTGAAATTATGTAAAACGTACATTATTCTAGTTGTGCTACATGAATGTGAAAACTGATATCTTACTTTAAGAGAGAAGAACTTATTAGATACCATTTGATAATAAAGCTCTTAGGAAATATTTGGTTCTGAGAGAGACGAACGGAATGAACAAATCTACATAATAACGAGCTCATGATGTTTATGTGAAATCGCATCTAATGAAATAGATAAGTCTTATGGACTGCGATGATCAGGACACGTGGCACGAATGGGAAAAGAATTAGAGGCTTTAAAACGTTTTGAATGAAAGCCAGAGAGTAAGCTCCGAATAGATAGATGGGAAATAAAATTAATCAAGTTTTGTGACAAGTATATCACTATGGGAATGACTGGGAAACATCTCTGGATATGTACATATGGAGAGTTTATGTCCGCACAACCATATGAGTAAACCTCTTTCGATAATCAGTGAATAAGTTATGTACATATATTTTATTAAGAATGACTTTATAGTCCTCTTCACCGATTACTCCCCTTAGAAACAATGAGCCGAAATTCATGTCTGAGCCCATAATTTCTGAAATTGGAATTCAATAAGTCCCAGACTTAGAGAAAGGAGAGAAAGGAGTCTATATAAATACAGAGACGTGGGGAGTGAGGGAGAGAGAATTTATGTAGTTGCAGTGTTGTAGACTTAAGAATGGTACGTGTTTGTAATGCCGAGAATTGTACATATGTTTCTTTTTTGTTACATGCGTGCAACATGTAAAGAAGTCCCAAGAACAAGTTAAGGCTTTGAGAACCGAGAACCGCTAATCCCCAAAGCTGCGACGACACTGCAATATTCAGCTGTTTCCCTCTCTCTACTATACACGATGTTGTTCAAAGAATTTAAAAGTAGACAGTTACACTCTTGGGTAGTTGTATATCTTCAAACTCTCAAAGTAAAGTTATTCTGTTCCTTCCAGTTTTTTTATTTCAATTTCATACCAAAAGAAATGAAGGATCACTGGCCCAAGTAGTTAGACACTAGTCGTTCGGTTCTGGTTCCCAAGTTAACGTCCCAATTATTCCATGCGTAGTTTCTGGTGAAATAATCAGAGGCACGACAGCTTTGTTCTCGGGGTTTGTTTAGTTTTTCCTGACACAAACCTCATTACATTACTTTCTCACATCCATGTCATCCATTTCATTTCATGTATCTTTGCGAAGGTTCGACACGCTTCATCAGCCGACGCTCTTTAATAATATAGCCTTCATCTCATCTCTCGACCTGGCATTAACTCAGACAAGAGTAGAAGGTTTAATATTTTACAAAAGGAATAATCATGGACATTAATGCGTTATGGAAGATAATTTTTAATTTTACAACACATATGGGTTATTTACAGTCAAATCACGCAAGTTAACAGTTAGCAGTTTGCTATGAGAATTCCAACAAGCCATATCTCCTGAACATGTCACTCACAGCTGGCGATGAAACGTCGAGAAGGCAACACTGCAAGACATGGCCGAGAATCCTGACAAGATATTTTAAAATAACGATAGCCGTGAAATGTTTAATCAGTTTATTTACATATGGGTAATTTCACGAAAATATCAATCTAATGACAAATTATAAAGCGTTCAAGAACATAGGCCTAGATATATTAAAATAGTCCATTACTCACAAAATACATATAATAAGCTAATTCCTCAGCAAGTCAAATATATTGTCCATTTAAGTGGTTTATCAAATATAGTTCTTTTTTGTTATTTAATTCTAATGTATATATTACATTCATGATAACAAATATGACGGCCGCTTGAGTTATTTTCAAATTAAGCCTTTCAGGTAAACACCCACTCCTAATTGTCAGGTTTAGTTTGTTTTTGGAGAATATATTTTCCCGTTTCCATAAATGGCACAAACCGAGTTTCATTGCGAAGAATCTAAAATCTCTGCCTCTAAAGGGATTTTTTACTTTTGTCTCTATTCCCAGCGGGCATGCAGACAAGCACACACACACACACACACACACACACACACACACACACACACACACACACACATACACACACACACACACACACACACACACACACTTTCGATGTTATAATTAAATTCGTGTCATTGAGCAATGCAAGCCAAATATGTCATGAAAAGAAAAATAAATGCTTGCACGGGGATTTGACCTGGACCTCTGAATTGATACTTCAGTGCGCTGAAAGTTATGCTATCTAAGCAAATCTTACAATTATTTAAGAATACAATTCTTAGGAATATTTTTGGACCAAAAAGAGATGAGAAGTTAGGTGAATGTAGAGGACTACATAACAGTGAGCTACATGTTCTTTATATGAAACCAGTTATAATAAGAACAGTTAATTTCGTAAACTGCTATAGAACATGTGGCACGAATGGGATTAAATGAGGAGAATGGAAAATCTTTGTAGTAAAACCATAGAGAATACCCCCAATTGGTAGGTCAAGAACGAGGTGGAAGAATAACATTAAACGTAATTTGAGGGAGTAGATTATACAGGAGATGATTGTAAAACAATAGCTCAGAATAGGGATGCATGGAGAGGATATGTCCGCGCGGCCATGAAACCACGGGTTCGATATTGCCAGTGAATTAGTCAGTTAATTCCATTGGACATTATGACTCGCTTCCATCCGAATCTGATGCTGACCAAAATCTCAATTTAATTTCATGTTTTAACACCTGATTATCCCCATCTGTTACATTTATTTTCCGTCATCCATTTTTCGTTCATCTCGAATGAAGCGATCCAATACTGAATCTCATTAAAAGTAACATATTTCCTCAAAGTATGACAAAATCAATTTATCCTCCTTCCAACTTTTGTCACCTGTTTTAGCCTCTTCGAATACAGCTCTTTTGCACGTATGCTATAGATCTCCACTCTCTTCCTTCACCTGCGTATTCCTAACCAATGATAGTTTCTCGATAAAAGTATGATTGTTCTTCAAAGTCAATCCACCCATCCTGATTTTATCATTGTATCTCATCTTTCCTATAATTCATATTTAGAATACAGAATTAAAAGTGTGTCACGCAGTAACTGGTAAACTAAATGAATTTCTCACCAAGTAAATTTCATGGTACAATATTGTTGGTTTACAGAATTTATCTCTCTTTTATTTACTAAACCCTAGGTATGAGAAACATTGAAATAAACCAAATATAGCGATCACTAGGAGTTTATAAATTAAGGATTTCAGGCAACCTCCATCTTCTAGTCGCCGGATTTCACTGATTTTTAGAGAATACTTTTACTGTTTTATTTGAATGGTATATGCCGAGATTTGTTGGGAAAACATTAACATTGCGGCCGATAGAACGATTTTTTTATACAGGTGAACTCCAGTCCTAATGACTCTTTATTTCCCTTTTCTAAACTGTTTACTATATTTTCAGATTTGTTCCGAAATAAATTAAACGCTAACTCTTAACACACACATTATATATATACATATATATATATATATATATATATATATATATATTAACAAATACCCGGCGTGCGCTGCTAGACCTAAATGAATTAAATGTGTATGTATGTGAAGTTAATAAGTAAAATAGGAAAAAAAATAGCGTAATTATCAGTTTAGCGATTGTTTGGTCGGGTTAGAGGTAAATTGGCCGGTTTAGGGTAATTCGATCGTTTCAGAGGTAGATTCATCAGTAAAGGGCGATTTATCGTTTTAGAGGTAGTTCCTATTTTAGAGATAGCTTAATCGGTTTACTGGTAGTTTTGGTCTTTATAGAGGTAGTTTGGTTGTTATAGAGGTAATTTCATTGGTTTAGGGGTAGTTTGGTCAGATCGGTTAACTCTTCAGATTATTGTATTCACGTACAGTCGATTAGACTATCAAACAGCAATCTCATTGGAACAATGAAAGTCCCTACCGCTGACCAATCAGAAGGCAGATATAACGTACAGTCGACTAGACCATCAAACAGCAATCTCATTGGAGCAATGGAAGTCCCTAACGCTGACCAATCAGAAGGCAGATATAACTTAAGAACACATCGCGGTGAACGTATAAATAGGACAGACAGTGGACACAATTGCCATAGATAATTAGACCATTCAAAAAGGTAGGCTGTAGCCGCAGCTGATATTAATCAGATGCCGCATTCAGCACATACCACGTTAGAATCATCATCACAATTGCCAGTCTCAAGACAACCCTTGAGGATGCCAGACGCAGTCTCTAGCGACGCGTCGGGGAACTACAAGCGTCAGGACCACGGCCTACAGCTCGAAAATCTTCATCAAGATCATCTTCAGATTATGTTTCTGGGTTAGGTTAAATATCGGTTACGTCAAGTATCGGTCAAGTATTGATCAGGCATCGGTCGGGTTAGGTCAGGCCAGGTTCGGATAGGTAAGGTTAGGTGAGATTAGGTTCGTTTAGGTTTCGTTAGGTTCGATTAGTTTCGGTTACGTTCGGTTAGGTTAGGATGGTTAGGTTAGGATAGCATAGGATAGGTTAGGTTAGGTTAGGCTTAATTAGATTCGGTTAGACATGGATCATTTCGGTTCAGTTAGGTTATGTCAGGGTTATGTCCGTGTTAGGATAGTCTTATGTCCGGGTTAGGTACGGCTTTGGGTCCAGGTTTGGGTTGTGGTTCGAAATCAGGTTCAGTTTGAGTTCGGTTTCAGTTTGAATTGGGGTTCGAGTTCAGTATGAATTCAGTTTGTGTTTAAGTTGTGAGTTCAGTTTTTCTTTCAGTTTTGGTTCCGGGTTTTGGTTTTTTGTTTTGGGTTCGGGTTTGGATTCATGTTAGGTTCAGGCTATATTCCGGTTAGGTTAGGTTAGACTCGGTTAGGTTAGGTTTGGTACGGTTGGGTTAAATTCGGGTTAGGTTCGTGTTAGTTTGAGTTCATGATCAGTGTAGGTTGAGCGGTCGTTCAGTGTAGGCACAATATTGTTTCAGTTTAGTTTCGGTTTAAGTTCGGTTTAGGTTCAGGTTAGGTTCAGTTTAGTTTCAGGTTAGGTCAGATTATGTTCAATTTAGGTTGAGATTTGTTAAGGTTAGATTCAGGACAGGTTCAGATTAGTTTATGGTTAAGTTCAGGTTTTGTTCAGGTTGAGTCAGGTTAGGTTTCAGATTAATTTCAGGTTAGGTTCAGGTTAGATTAACGTTTGGTTCATATTAGGTTATATTAGTTTCAGGTTAGGTTCAATTATAAATTGAGGTTAAGCTAAGGTAACTTTAAGATTAGGTTCAGGTTCGGTCAGGTTACGTGTAGGTTACTTTCAGCTTAGGTTCAGTTTAACTTAGGTTCAATTATGTTCGGTTAGATTTGATTAGGTTAGGTTACGTTAGGTTAGGTTTATTTACATTACTTTCCGTTAGGTTCCATCATGTCCGGTCAATATAGGAAATGGTTCGGTCAGGTTGGATCAGTATAAGTCAATATAATATAGGTCAGGTCAGGTAATTTAAGCGTTCAAGAAGCTATTTTTCACGTTTTTTACTATAAAGGGTGTTTTTTAAAAGTGTAAGTGTTGCATATCACTACTCTCTTATAGCTAAGACTGAAAAAAAGTAGCCTATCGTTATCAGGGTATCAGGGTAGTAACTAATTTCTATACATATTGTTTACAAAATGCATGTCTTTGTCAAGCGTCTCCACTGCCTGCTCGGAGCAGGGAGTGTGTATGTTCGTCTCTCCTCAGTAATAGACTTGTTTACGTGATGTGTGGTTGTATCAGAATGCCGAAACAAAACATGTGCAAAGATGAGTCCTTTCTTGCACAAACCGGACTGTACTAGAAGTCTGTCCCGAGTAGCGCGTGTCAACGTGCAGTTTGTAAACGCAGCAGTTTATGTATGATGCAGCCTAGCCTGTAACCCATACTTTTTTCAGCTCTACTTATAGCCTATGTTCATGCCGGATATCTCCTGAACATTTTACAAAAAGCAATCTGATGAACGGTATGGCAGCTCATAAAATATGAACAAACAAACCAACAAACATTAATATATATATATATATATATACATATATATTCTGCCTATGTACTTATTTTTATATTGATAAATTTTGGTGTCTACTAAGTAGTATCGACGCTGATTTGTAAAAAAATTTCAAAAGTATTTCGTGAAAACTACACCTAATCCGGAATTATTATTTAAAATGTAAAAGGAAAAGTGATCCCACTATTTAGGTCGTAGTAGGCCTTTGTGTTAGTAGGAATTTAATGTTCCCAAGTTTCTAGACATTCGAGACAAGATGTCAGCGGAGCATGAAATCTGATACTCATTTGGTTCGAGGCTGATTCGATTACAGTGTCATAGTCCCGTCAAAATAGGTTTATTTAAATGTCATGACTCCATCAGGAAACCACGACCTTCCTGCTTCTAGTGTATTAAGGCCTTACTTACTAACTCACTGACACTATCGAACCCGTAGGTTCATGGCCGCGCGGATATAAGCTCTCCATACACTCCTATCCTTATCTAATGCTTTCCAATCATTCCCTGTATAATCTACTTTACTCATATCATAGTTAATGTTATTCTCCCACCTCATTCTTTGTCTACCAACTGGGCGTTTTCCCTCAGGCTTTCCTACAAGAAGCTTCCATACAAGTCTTTCATTCCCCATACATGCAACATGTCCTGCCCATCGCAGTCTACGAGACTTAACTGTTCTTATTATATCTGGCTTTCTATAAAGACCATGTAGTTCATTGTTATGTAGTCTTCTCTATTCATCTGTATGTTGATCTCTCTTTGGTCCAACAATTTTCCAAAGTACTTTGTTCTCAAATACTTGTAATCTCCTTTCCTCCTTTAAAATAAGAGTCCATATTTCGCACCGATATAATATAACTGGTAGAATAATAGTTTTATATATTTTCAGTTTAACGTTTTTTAAAAGGAGTTGGAACATCAAGAGTCTCTGTAATACATAATAGCGTGCATTTCCAGAATTGAGCCTATGTTTAATTTCTTTATGCATCTCATTCCTATTTGTCATTATTGTTCCTAGGTACTTGAATTCAGCCACTTCCTCAAAATTTCCCTCATTTTTCATTAGCTGTCCATTTCCATTATATAATGTATTTGTACGTGTGACCATATATTTAGTTTTATTGTTATTTACTTCCAGTCCCAATCTCTTAGTGTTACTCAATAGTGTGTGCATGTTGTCTTTAGTATCTCCTCGCTATCGGTCAATAGTACTACATCATCAGCATAAACTAACAGCTTATTAATACCATTGAGTTGTAATCCTTCCTCATTCTCTAAATATTTTATTGTGCGCTCTAATACAAAACTAAATAGTAGAGATACCTTAACAAATTACTGTAGGCACGGCCGACTAATACCAAATTAAGGAGCAGCTATATAGATATGCAAGCCTCTCTGATTGGTTCTGATCTATATATAAATATATTTTTCTGTGCTTGAAAAATGTTATGATTGTTTTGTGTCAAAATTCATTACGTACATGATGTTTGAAATACATTGTTCGCCACATCAGAATCCACATTAACATAGGGACCTTTGTAAATATTTTGTATCGCCATCGTGTGACACGTTGAATAGCGTGATTCTCGCGAAATGTATAATTACGATGTATGATTTACACTTAAATAGTAAACATTTTGTCAGTTTAAATTTATAGAGCAGAATATTGTCCACGTTGAAATGGAAACACTCCTCGTGATTAACAAATGCCATATCAGACAGGCTTCATTTGTCTACGTGAAACATTAATTTATAATTCACACTAAAATAGACGTATTAAAGCGTGGGTACATTTACATTCATGGTGACCATTTCTCGTTGAACTACTCCACAATGTTGTCGAAATCTGATTGAATTCACGACTACAGACACCAACATTCAAAGTATTTATGTAGTGGAGCTCTCTTGTAGCCTCAATTAGGGGATTAATATATGAAATAAATATAAACAAATTAATGATAAAATTCCCTTGAATTATTAGTAACAATATAAAATTAAAATATAACATTATGAAACTAATACCTGATAAGTTCCGTCCACTAATTTGTTAAACATTTTTAAACTACTATAGACCTTTCGCAACCAATTTCATTATCAGTAAACTTTATTTAACCATGCGGAATCGGTTCTGAAGGGAGTATAGAATATTATAAAATGTTTTAAAAATTTGAGAAGATTGAACCTAGAGGTATTAAATTTATTATTTTAATTCATAATTTAATATTATAATTTTTACCAACCTCATAGTCTTGTGGTCAGTGCTCCTGATTACAGTTCCGGAGATCCTAGGTTTGATTACTGATCAGACCTCAGAATTTTTTCCTTAAAAAGAATTATTTATGTGGTCGCCCATTCTGTGGAATTTGGTTAAGTTTAATTTTAAGGACTCTCCTCGTACTTCATTATTATTTATGATCAAGTATATAATAGGGGTAACATATCTCCGCCTTCTGGCATACCAACCTAAGAAATGGATTAAAATTGCTCCAATATCAAAAGAATAGTCCAGAAATGCTGTAAAGAGAATCCGTGGCATCAGAAATTAAAATATATATATATAATATAATATGGAAACATAAAATAAACTTTTAATCCGCCTCTCAGGCCCCCAACTTAAGAAGTGGGTTACGATTCCACCAATGCCTTGTTGATAGAATAAAATAAATGTCATAAAAATAACCTGTTTGCATTGATAAAACATAATTAAACTTTTATTATCTTAAATTAATATTTTACTGTTGAAAATGATTTATGACAATAGTGTTTTTTGTCACCTAAATTGTTTATAAAATATAATTAAATGAAGTATTACGAAACCAGAGGAAGAAACGTGCTCCCACGGATATAAAAAGTCAATGACGTAACTTTATTTCCTCTCAATTTCACTTATCACTAAGTTATATTCGATGGTGATGATGATACCTGCGTAATAAAATAAGGAAAGACAAATATTTAACTTTAGGACTAAAATTCCATTGAAATAAAACGTAGTAGTGGAATAGGAGAATATTAGATCACATAGGTAGGGATTGGTTCAGGTTTTGAGACCTTATTTTAGGTTGATTGTATTTACCCAACTGTAATTTATGGAATGAACTAGATGAAATCTACTCTATGATGGTAATATCTAATCTATTATGGTGTTCCTGGCTCGACACACACGTCTCATTACGCCATTTATTTAGACTGGGCCCAAGTCGTTGAGGAGGGGCTACAACCGTCTCTTTGACATTATTCTTCCCCAATTTGAAACACAGGCTCGGAGTCATGAGGAAGCATATGAGTGCATCCCATTAAATCACCACAGTTACTTATTTTAAACACTTGTGGTTTTCTAAACCAAACTATTTATTACCTGAAATAAGGTGAAAGGAGATATGAAAATAATGAATGTAGATGAAGTGGCATAATGGGGGAGGGAATTGGAGTGGAGAGTATTTTTTGAATGAAATTCGGAACACGGGAGAACCCCGAGGAAAACCCGAAAAATCTCGGTCTGACCAAACAATAATACCCCTTCGGAACCACCATGATTCGAACCTGAGATCCCAGTCGAGACAGCCGCACGCGTACACGTTGACGGCATAATAATAGAAGACATTCCGTTACAACATAGGTCAGTTAAAAAATGTAGAGACATTTAAATATCTGGAAACTATCAGCGAGATGAGGGAGCCAGCGAAATTGAAAAACTACACATATTAAAGATAAATTCAGTAATATGGAGTCGAACTATCAACGATAACTTGAAGAGAAGATTTATAAATAAGAATTCAAAAGCATTGAACTATATGGAAAACATATCTGGGAGATTTCCAAAACAGGAAATCGTTTAAAGTGGTATTTACGAAGAATGACGCCAGAAAGATGCCCTTCAAAACCATGATAATGCAAGCCATCAGACCGGAAGAAAATAATACCACTACTTCTATGGGATTAAATGTGTACTACAGTAGATAAATGATGACAACAAATGCGAGGGACGCGTATGGTACAATAAACTCGCCTACTACTAATCGTACTACTATTAAATTATCATAGCCTGGCATATCAGATTTTGATATCATGATTTTTACATAGGATTTCTTCCTTTTCTGCCTTGTGCATCTTTATTAGGCAGAGCCTATGAGGTGGTTTCGCAGAATAAAATATATTTTTATTTAACAGCGCTCTCTACCAATTTAGGCAAAAGGTATCTAATTTCAAATATGGGCATCAAATGATGACAAATTTTGATAAAATACCTCTAAACTCTGGATTATTGTGGTATGTTCAGTATATCCCACTGTTATAACCTATGTATTTCATAAGTTATTTGAATTCCAAAGGAATGTATATATTAAGGTTGTTCTAATGAAAAATATTAAAAATAATACAAATCTTCACCGATAATATTTAGTAGACACCTAAGCGACTCTATATATGACATGAAAAGAAAAATAAATGCCTGAATCGGGATATGAACCCAAACCTCTGAATTGATACTTCAGTGCGCTACCGATTAATGCCATCCGGACAATCCTAGCACAAACATATATTTTGTGCTAGGATTGTCCGGATGACATTAATCGGTAGCGCACTGAAGTATATATATATATATTATATATATATATCCATCCATAGTAATTCTGCCCGAGGGCAGGTCCTTCACTGCAATCATAGCATTTTCATGCTATGCTTGCACCTTTATTAGGGAATTATAAGTGTGGTAGCTTCCCGTTGCTTTCCACACCGGTGAAGGATGACGATGATGATGATAATGATAAGGATGATGATGATAATGATGGCCATATGATTTCGGGGACTGTTTGGGGCTTAAAGTTTTCCTGACATTTGTCTTACAGGTGAGGAAAAAGCCCGATAAAACCCTCACCCAGAAAAACCGCCCCGACCGGGGATCGAACCCGGGCCCGCTGCGTAACAAGGCAGCTCGCTACCTCGAGACCACAGCGGTGGACTTTCTATATATATATATATATATATATATATATATATATATATTCTCTATCATGAGAGGTAGCAAAAGCTCAGTCCCCGGTAACTACTATAACATGTAGGCAAATTAAAGAGAATTTTTACTTTATAGCAGTGACGCTTCTTTATTTAGATGTTATAATTACATTTTTGACATGATGAGTCTTTCCCCGGTAAAATACTCCGGACGTAAATTATCCTCCCATTCGGATGTCCGGGAGGGGGATCCTGTGGAAGGAGGCACCATGAAGTCAAAACAACAGAAGAAAAGAAGACTAAGAATTGGAGCCTGGAATGTGAGAACTCTTCTGCAAGACGGAAAGCTGGCAAATGTGAAGGAAGAAACAAGAACCAACAGAGTGGACGTGATAGGAATATCAGAAGTGAGGTGGGAACAAAGTGGTAAATAAGTGAGTGATGAATTTAGAATATTTTATTTCAGTGGTGATTCTAATGGAAATCATGATGTCGGTGTAGTATTATAACCACGTGTAAAGAAAAAAAGTGATATAGTGCGTTATGTGGATAATCTGATAGTAATGGTGAGGTTACAAGGGGAAAAATGGACTTGGTGATAGTGTAAATTGTATGCCTCGAAGTGGGTTAGAAGATAAAGAAGTCGAGGAATGATATGAAGAGATAGAAGAGATCGTTGTTGACTGTAATGCAATAGTTGGAGGACAAGATGGAAGCACAGTTGGAATATATTAATTAGGAAATAGGAATGAGAGAGACGAATCATTGGTGAATTTCTCTAAAAGGAATTTAATGATAACTGGAAATACAATGTTTCAAAAACAAAAAAAGGAAAAGTTACACTTGGATACGCTTTATGGACAACAAACTATACCAGATCGACCACGTCTCGTTTCTTTTTATAAGAATGTGATAAATAATCAAAAGTGTTAAAGTAATTGTCAATTTTAAGATTTTTGAAAGGAGTTGGGAAGTCAATAGTCTCTGTAATGCATAATAGCACGCATTTCCAGAATTGAGCCTATGTTTAATTTCTTTGTGATTATTGTTCCTAGTTATTTGAATTCAGCCACTTCCTCAAAATTTCCCTCATTTTTCATTAGCTGTCCATTTCCATTATATAATGTACTTCTATGTGTGACCATATGTTTAGTTTTACTGATATTTACTTCCAGTCCCAATTTATTCGTCTTATTCAGTAATGTGTGCGTGTTGGCCTTTAGTATCTCCTCGCTATCGGTCAATAGTACTACATCATCAGCATAAACTAACAGTTTATTAATACCATTGAGTTTAGACCTTCTTCATCTTCTAAAGATTTGATGGCATGCTATAGTACAAAATTAAATAGTAGAGGAGATAGTGCATCTCCTTGCTTCAACCCATTGTTTATTTCAAAAGTATCCGAAAACTGTTTGCCTACACGCATCCTACTCTTTGTGCCATTTAGACACATTCGTATAAGTCTAACTTTCTAGGAATTCCGAACTCCGGCAGGATACTATACATAACTTCTCCCTCTTAATTGAATCGTATGCCTTTTTGAAGTCTACGTATAGGTAACGTACAGTGCCATTATATTCCCATTTCTTTTCTAAAATCTGTTTTAAGCTAAAACTCTGATCTGTTGTAGACCTGTTTCTTTTAAATCCACATTGATGATCTCCTAAAATGTATAATAAATAAATAAATGAATAAATAGAATCAATATAAGGAGTAAGTCTGCTTACTAATATATTTGTTAGAATTTTGTACAAAGTTGAAAGTAATAAGATGCCCCTATAGTTGTTGCAATCAGTTTTATCTCCTTTTTTATAAATTGGTACGATATTGATTCTTTCTATTCATCTGGAAGAGCTTCTTTATCCCAAATCATATTAAGCAATTGGTATATCCTGTCCATGAATTTTTCTCCACGTGATTTTATCAGTTCTGCTGGGATCTCATCTGAACCTGATGCTTTATACAGCTTCAATTTTTCAATCGCCAATTCAACCTCTAATGCACTTGGTTCTGCGATTAGCATTTCTGCTGTCTGAAAATTATCGTCTTCAATATCCTTTTCTCTGTACATTTAATAGCTGATTAAAGTAACTTTTCCATATATTTAATATACTCCTGGAATCTGAAATCATATCCCCATTTTCATTCTTAATTATGTTTGTCTAGCCTTAAACCCTTTCTTCTCTATCCTAATCCCTTGATATAATTCTCTAATGTTCCTATTTTTGGCATTCATTTCAAGATCATTAATCTTCTCTCTCAAATATTCCCTCTTTTCATCTCTTTAGTAACCTCATGTTTCCCGTCTAATACTACTCTATTGCTCAAAATTTACCTCATTTGGCTGGTGTAATCATTTAATTTTTGCTAGCTTTCATTTCTTTATAATGTCGGCACATTCCTTATCAAACCATTTCTTGTTTTGCCTCTTTTTTAAATAACCAATGTTCTCTGCTGCTGACAATTTAATAGTATCTCTTATAACCTCCCATTCTTTATTTATGTCAGTTTCTTCTTCATTTGCCACATTGTCATCTGAAGATTTCAGTATTTCAAATCTATTAGCAATTTTAATTTGGTCGTCATGCCGCATTTCACCATTTTTCAAGTTTTTTAAATATTTTTTTTCAAAATCATCTTTAGCGTTTATTCCTCTCATAAGTAATAGCCGTTGTCCGATTTTCACTCTAACCAGACGATGATCCGAGTTGCAGTCTGTCCCTCTAACTGATCTAACAACGATGATGCTACTGTGCCAGCGTTTATCCACTAATACATGATTTTTATAACTACTATCATATGGTCATCATCATTATCATCATCCTTATCATTATCATCTCATCATCATCATCCTTCGCCGGTGTGGAAAGCAACGGGAAGCTACCACACCTACAATTCCCTAGTAAAGCTTCAAAGCATAGCATGAAAATGCTATGATTGCAGTGAAAAACCTGCCCTCGGTCAGAATTACTATGGAATGGAATTATTGTTTTTATTATCAGTTTGACTCAATTATTGTATTCAATTCATTTTCCATTATCATAATTATTGCATTTTAATATTGTACTTTTATATACATAATGAATATGTTTCCCATCCAGATAATATAGGCCTAACTGGAGGAAGAGCCGATATATATATATATATATATATATATATATATATATATTCGAAAAATCGTCTCTTACTTGAAGGGAGTAGCAAAGAAAATGGTGTTTGTTAATATGGTGTTTAGGGAAAAAAGAGAGACAAACAGACAGGTAAATCGAGAAAACTACATAACAATGAGCTATCTATAGCTTCATAATATGCTATATATTTTTTCAATACAAATTAAACTGTGTAACTGTAATGCACCCAAACACGAGCACTTGCTTAATATGTTGTTAATACTGTGCCCAAACATTATTCTCAATTAATATCTGAAAATCTAAATTATGTAGGAATAACTTTAAATTGATAATTATTATTTATAGTAAATATTTTTATTCCACTTTTTCCCGAAAAATGAATCTAATAACAGATATATTTTATGATTATTTATATATATATATATATATATATATATATATATTTAATTAATATTAAATTCATTTAAGTTGTCATTAACATTATTATAACTACTATTAATATTTTTGCTATCAGTTTGACTCAATTATTGTATTTAATTAATTTTCCATTGTCATGAACCGAAAGTGCCTTTCTGCGGTTCAGTATGGTATCTTTGTTCTCCTCCCTACTATAGAACATTTATGAAATATGCAAATGTCCTCTTTTCCGTGTGGCTACCCCTTCCCTTTTCATCTTTTCTGCCGCGCATCTCTACAGCGCATATCCCCTCTACTTGTGAACCTTTATATACATTGTACTCTTACCGAACATCATCATTCGATCAGCCTAGCAAGTGGCGTTTAGTTACTTAGAAGCGGATTCAAAAGTGGAATCCAATTCTGACTAACCATGCAGTTGGGAAGTTAATATGGTGGTCTATGTATAGACAAGTTGATTAAGACCGAGAAGAGGTCGATTTTGAGTTAGTCCAGCTATGTTACGGAAGAAGTGTTTCCTAAAAAGCTTGGACATCTGTGTGAGTGTGGCATTATGTCTGGTACGTTATTTGTTTAGTTATTTCTACAAGCTATGCTTGATTGATTGATCAAATATCATCTTATGTTATTAATTTATTATTTATTTATTAAATTAAACTTGTTTATATTAAAAGCTTATCTTTTATACAACGCCCCTTTGTTATTATTCAAGTATAGTAGTTGATCACTATCCTGTAACAAAATCACTCACTGTATGCATTTAGTAATCAGAATCTATATTTGTATGTATGTTCATCAGGAAAAGAAAGATGAATTAATAGCTGCCTTTCATGGGCCCGAGGCAGACTGCTTTCTTACCGATAACATCTTTGAATATCACGATCACATTAATAAATACAGCATTAACAAAACTCGATCCCGGACAAGTGTTACGCTGAGCCTGGTTTGCTTTTCTAACGTCGTAAATGGTAGCAGTAGTGTGGTTTTCAAAACTTACCCCAACAAATGGAAGCGAGTGTGGTTTACTTACCCACAAATGGTAGTAGTTGCGTGGTTGTGTTCAAATGATAAGTACAAAGGTAGCAGTCAGCGTGGTTTTGGGTTTCGTAACACCCACAGATGGTTAGCAAACCGTGGGTTAAAGGGTTCTTTCTCTACCCCCCCCCAGCACAGTCATAATTATTGCATTTTATTATATGTTTATATACATAAATAACATGTTTCCCATCCGAATAACTGTAGGAATACATCCATCCATCCATAAAAATTCTGCCCGAGGGCAGATCTTTCACTGCAATCATAGCATTTTCATGCTATGGTTTGCAGCTTTACTAGGGATTTGTAGGTGTGGTAACGTCCCGTTGCTTTCCACTCCGGTGAAGGATGAAGATGATGATGATAATGATACGGATGATGATGATGATGATGGTCATATGATTTCGGGGACCGTTTGGGCCTTAACGTTTTCCTGACATTTGTCTTACAGGTGAGGAAAAACCCCGATAAAAACTTCACCCAGAAAAACTGCCCCGGTCATGTATATATATAATGCATTCAAAAAATCGCCTTTCGCTTTAAGGGAGAAGAAAATAAAACGAGTGTTTATCATGGTATTTAGGGAATGAAGAGAGGCAAATAGATACGTAATTCGAGAAAAGTACATGCATGTTACCTAATGTACTTTAAAAGTACATATCATTAATATGTCCCTGTGAAAATATAGTTTATATATTTCTAACTGTGCCTGTCCTTATTGATTTGCATGTGAAGATTTGAAATGTAGTGTTTCACATGACGAAACCGCGTAGAACACAAGAAACAACTTTCGTGCCATTCTGAATGCAAAAATAATCATTTACCCAGTCCGTATTAAAATTATATCGGTGTTTAGAATTTGCCCCGTTCATGCTGGATTGAACGCCACTGACTCTCACTGTGTACTGTCAATCACTATGTACCTGCGTCTCCTGTGCAGGTACAAATGAGTGGAATGAGTATTGGCGGGGAGGATTTGTTATGAGCTCTCGGAGCCCAAGCTCCTCTACGATTTGATTTTCTGTGAAACTATTGTGTATAATTTGTTAATGACAAAACATTACAGATACATGCGACGTCATTACATTACACCATTCTTGTAATTTTCTCATTGGCTAATGCAACATAAACGTATTGCTGTCTTCACATTTGTTCGATCGACAAAACATGGAGATATGAAGGCAGCTTTGATCTGGCAAGATGTGAAGGCTTACCATTGCCTAGTGAGTGTATTTCACAAGGAGACTATTTATATTACTTATCGCCCATCTGCATTACACAATGGTAATGGAATATGTGTAATACACCACTAAGGGAGTAATTTTTGAGATTTACATTAAAAGTATTCAGAATATTAAACGTATAATTGGACAGTGCCATGAATCAACCGGCTAAGAGCCATTTTTTTTTTTAAATTGAGATTTGATGCCTTGTTACACTGGCTCATGAAGTAAGAATACGCACACATTTAGCCCAAAATCTTATTATTAAATAAAAACATAAACGTCATCATCCCTATCAAAGATTCTGTGCTTTGTAACAAACAGCTATAAAAATATATCTTCATGAATAATAATCTAAATTTTGCATCATTCAGCTTAGCACCAAATGTTCCCACTCCTATATTTTTTATGCATAACTGAGTATCGTTGGTTTGGCGCTTAAATAAATAGTGAAGATTTTCAAATCATTGCGATTTTTATAATGTTATAATGGCTTCCAGAGATCAGAAAATTTTAGATTTGGTTTGTAAGAAACTGCCGTGAAAATGGAAAAGCATCTTCTCTCTCACTGCAAGTATATAAGAGTTTGTTTATTACGTGAATCATATTTTTCATATATATATATATATATATATATATATATATATATATATATATGATATGAAAAGAAAAAAGAATGCTTGAGTCGGGATTTGAACTCGAGTCTCTAAAGTCTGTACCTTTAGCGCTCTAACCAACTGAGCTACCCAAGAATTCCAATACAAGCATACAATTTTCTTATACATGTAGTATTCTCAATTCACACAAGAGGTAGCGGAAATGTATTCCAACTGCCATCTCGCGGCTAACATAACAGTTAAGAAAATTTTTAAAGAGAATATTTACTTTATAGCAGTAACGCTTTTATATATAGATATTATAAATTTATTTATAATATCTATATATATATATATATATATATATTTAAATTAGTTCTATGATAATTTTAATATACGTACATTTCCAATGTGATTAATTCATATTAATAAGTATGTGATATATTATCTGTATTATTTACTGTTGGTTCACTGCTGTGGTCTCGAGGTAGCGAGCTGCCTTGTCATGCAGCGGGCCCGGGTTCGATTCCCGGTCGGGACAGACTCCTGGGTGAGGCTTTTTTTCGGGGTTTTTCCTCACCTGTAAGACAAATGTCAGGACGCTTAGGGCCGAACTGTCCCCGAAAATCATCCAATCATGATCATCTATACCATTATGATTATCATCCTTCACCGGTGTGGAAAGCAACGCGAAGCTACCACTCCTACAATTCCCTAGTAAAACTGCAAAGCATAGCATAAAAATGCTATTATTGCAGTGAAAGACCTGCCTCGGACAAAATTACTATGGATGGATTTACTGTTGATGCGCTTATTTTAAATATTGTTTACAATTACATGAGCATATTAATTAGTAATTAAAAAGTATTATAGTCCAAAATAAAAATTTAGTGTTCAGGTTTGATGGATGTCTATGGAATCTTTTTCCTCAAATGAATAAAAAAAAATATTTCACAAAATTGTTATAGCATGCCTGCCTTTATTTATTTGTATGTTTCTTTGTCATATGTACTGTAACTGTATGAATTAATTGGATTTATTTAGAAAACATTATACATTTGAGATGCACATTTCATAATGTAATATGTATAAAGAATTACAAAAAATGCAATATATAAACACGTGGCTTATCAATAAGTGTACTGTGCATACAAACACTAGATGTATTTACAAAATGTGTTTGATCAATTTTGAAAATGAATTGTCTGTATCACTTTGTTCTTGAGGCAATCCTCTAATGAGGAAAGTTTTAAATAATAAATAAAAAACATTATGATGCAATATTTTACTTCAATAGTGTATACGCATTATCTTAACACTTGGCTGATTGATACATAATAAAATATCCCATACTAAGACACATCAACTGTCTAAACGCCCTCTTGCAGCGCTTAACTGATTGATGCAGAACGATTATAACATCATTTTCATTACGTCTAAGTACAGTATTAAAATATTGACCGTTAAAAGAAATATATATTGTTTTTACATATACAGTACGAATGAGTATAAACAATATTACCATAATATCAACTCAGAAGTAATTAAATAGCCCTTGTTAGAGTTTAAAATGAATAAAAAATAGTTAAAAGACTAAAACAACACGCTTTATTAAAAAACCGAACTAGAAAAATGAAAAATAACTTTAATTTCCTACACGCTTGGGATAAAATGAAATTGGTCAACAAAAAAAAATCATCTCCAACACATCTAGAATTAACCTAGAGTTATCTACAAAAAAAATAATTTTACCATCAAAAGCGTGTGGTGCTCTATATCAATTAATACACTACTAAAAAATTAGAGGGACACATGTTTAAACCAAAGTCACAAAATAAATATTGTAACAATTTAATTTTTGAGAGTCGGATGTTTTGAGTATTGTTTAAAATCAGATTGAAGGTCTTCTGAGTTTTATTAATTTTTCTCTGAATATGTTAGTGAAATTCCAAGAGTTGCTGAAACCAAAGTGAGTTCGTATTGATTTATTTTTTAAAAAAACAGGTTTGAAGAATAATCTGTGGTAGGATTTGTTATTTTTGTGTTCTCTGAAGCTAATACAGAGCAATGAGACATCTGAATCAAACATCAGTTGCACGAGAAGTTGCATTGATTGAAAATGGTCGTTCCATTCGCCATGTCTCTAGGATTTTTGACGTCAGCCCTTCCGTCATCCATATGCTGTAGAGGCGATATAGATAAACACATGGGTACAAGAGGAGACCCGGGCAAGGTCGTAAGAAGAAGACTACAGACGTACAGGATAGATTTCTTGTCTTATTAGCTTTGAGCAGAAGAAAATCTACAGCTAGAGATATACAAAAATCATTTACGCACAGTAACTGGAACGGTAATTTCTGATCAGACTGTAAGAAATAGACTGAGAAATGCAAGGTTGAGGTCTAGAATTTCCTTTAAAACCCCTTATTTAACATGTAAGCACAAAGAAGCCCGGCTGCGATTTGCTCAGAATCATGTCAGCTGGCAGCTCCAATGGAAGGGTGTTTTATTCACGGACGAATCAAGATTTCGTCTAACATGTTCTGATGGTCATACACGTGTATGGAGACGTCCTGGTGAACGTTTTGATCCGCCACAATTATTGAACGTGACAGATTTGGAGGTGGTTCGGTTATGGTTTGGGCTAGGTTTATTGAGTCTCGGACAGAGCTTGTCGTTGTCCCACAGCTCATGATTGCTGATATTTACATTAATGACATTATCCTCCAACATGTTGTACCCTTTGCTTATGGAATGGACCGCTAGAGCGGCCGCACACACACACACACACACACACACATATATATATATATATATATATATATATATATATATATATACATACAAATATGTGACAATGGATAAGTAATAATAAGACTAAAATAACACCATACAAATTTATTTTGGTTACTTTAGACATTACGAACTACATTTATAGTCTCCTGCCAAGTAAATCATGCGTTTCCAAATCACTGAAAAATGGCGAACTCCATATGCAGCACCATTTCTGGATATCTGTGCCTCCTGATCGATCTAGCGCTATCTGGATATGAACTTTTGATTAATATCGAATGCTTCGTGGAGGTTCTTTGATTTTTGAGAATATGTTACAATCACAAATGCTCTTCTCTGGTGAATTTGGCGGATGTTCGAATTTCACCCTCTAAACAAATTTTAATTAACACATTTATAGGGCGATATTGTTTACTAAATGTGATAAACAGTGAGTTTTTTCACAAAATATTGCTATTTCGAGACTTTCAATATTACATATTTATATAACAAAGGCTGTTCAACAACATACTTGAAGATTACAATGATCAGCACAAGGATCGCTGAATTAGAATAGTATTATTATTTATCGAATGCCATAGTATATACATGTAGGCTAGGGTAGTCGTTATACACATGATGATTATTTTTAGTTATATTTCTTAGTTCTCACACCTCAATTTTTTCCAATTTATAAAAAGGTTACCTATAAAAAGTTTCATACTCCTACAATGAGGATATCCCATGTGTGATAATTTACGTGCGCGCGCAAGTTAAAAGCTATTGAGGCACGTGTTTCAATGTCTCAATCAAACTTAAATGTTTAAAAATAGTCTTCTTTCAGTAACAGGAACCATCTCACGGGATGAGAACTGTCGACATTTAAAAAGTTGAAGAATAAGGACCATCCTAATGTTGGCCCTATATAGTCTATACATTTTAGTCATTGTCATTTTCGGTGTTTATTAGATAGGATCGATAAAGGTTTGTAAAATGTTTTTCAAGTACATTTTCATTAGGAAACATCTATAGCATGATTACTCTGGAATTCACTAAAAACTACATACAATAATAAATATATCTTCATTTTCTCTTTTGAAACAAGTTATTTATATTCTGTACTCTTAGTGAATTCCAAAGAAATTATGCTATTGAGTTGTTCTCATGAATATATTTTTGAAAAAATGTATACAGGTCTTCGTAGATCTTATCTAGTAGACATGCAAATTACAATGAAGAAAAAAGTTTACATAAGTATATATATATATATATATATATATATATATATATATATATATGTAGTGGCCGCACCCAAACTTGTCATAAAATTATTATTAAAGGAGTAAGGTCGAGTTCGTTAACTACCATAATCGGTCCATTTATATTTAGGAGTTCAACTGAAACTAAATTTAAAAATCGCTCTACCTATCGCAATTTTCGATGTGCACTCGAAACCAAATATAGGCTGTAAATAACCGAGGAAGATTCTTTCCAAAAATCAGCGAAATCCGACCATTAGAAGTGGGAGTTTCACCTAAAACCCAAAATTAAAACTTGACTATAGGAACCGCCATGTTTCGTTAGTCGCAACGTATATTACACAATTTAATCATCATCATCCTTCATGGATTAGGTTATTTGCCTGTTCCGATCTCACATCTGTTCAGCCTAGCGCTTTCTTCGTCTTCCCACCGACCTTCGCTTTCCAGGATTATATATCAGGGCCATCATTGGTATCCTATCCTCTGTCATTCGTTGCAGATGTTCTATCCAATTGTTTCTGTGTTCTTGTATTTATTGAAGAAGTGGTTGTACTTTAAGTTCCTCTCTAATATTCTCATTTCTAATATGTTCTCTTGTAAAACCTTTCACAGTCCGTATCAATCTCAATTCCGCTGCCTGAATTTTACTTTTTTTTATTTTTCCTCCAGGACCCAGGCCTCACTTCAATACATCGGCACTGGTAGTGCCATCATTGAGTAAAATCTTAGCTGTGTATCCTTTCTTACTTTATTCCTCAGTGTTCGTCTGATTGTTCCACAAATATGTTGAAATTTCTGTATTTTATTATTTATATCTTGTTCTTCTTCATAAGTTATATCGCAGCCCAAATACTGGAAGTGTGAAACCTGTTCAACACTTTATCCTCTATTACTATTTTTGTTCTTACTGGGTACTTTCCATGGAACGCCATTAATTTAGTTATTGATTTTGAAATTATCATATTACATTTCTTACATTCCGATTGAGGGTCTTTCCACTTTTCAGCGGTTGCCCTTTTACCAGCCGGCTGCTGGCCCTTCACATCCACATGTGTCAATCACAGAGGTAGATGATCAACAGCCAGTGTAGGGGTGACATGTGGTTAGCATGTCGAGTCCCCCAGCTGTTATAGCTGGTTCCTCAACCTGGAGCCGCTACTTATTGTAGCTACCCAATTGCCTCACGATGCTGGGTGGGCACCGGTCCCATACTGGCCGAAATACCATGAGAAAATTTCTTCCCCCATGGAGACTCGAACCAGCGCAAGTCCCGTAGCTCTGCGCCAAGGCTTCCTACCTTAACCGCTCGGCTACGGCGCGGGACACATTTCTTACATATATTATTAAATTGATAGACTGTTTTTCGTAGCCTGACACCTCTGTCAAAAATTAATACTATATGATCTGCAAAACATAATGCATTCAATGTATTATTTGGTCCAATGTTTAATCCCTTATGAACCAATTGTTAAGAATGTCGTCTATACATATATTAAAAAGTGTTGGGGAATGGCTACGCCCCTTTTTTAAACCCAGTTAATTTTCCATTTATTTCAATTATTATTTTTGCATCTTCATATAAACTTTGAATAGTTTTTATTGGGTGTGTCGGGGCAAGGGAAAGGTAAATGTAGCACCTTTGTTAGGGGTAGACCCTACACTGGTCCTCGCCAACTCTGGGTTAAGCAAGACATTTTCTCTGATGGAGCTTTAACTAAGACAGTCCCTATGTGGTGAAGAACCACATCCTGCAAGAGGTGGCCCTGCTTTAACTGAATATGGCAGATCTAGACATGGCTGTCGATAGAAAACCCCAACACACTTTACCCCTAGTGTGAGTATTGGTAAAGGTTGCAGGAGAAGGAAAACTCCGAAAATAAACCCGGGAAGAGTACTCTCGTCAGCCGAGGAGAAGGCGGCCTTCTATGGGAAAGGGACCCCAACAGAAAACCTCCGGTCCTCCAACTTGGGGGTTGTGCGGGCAGGAAACCCACCAAGTAAATCGATATTTCTCAAAAGGCTCACACGAGTAAGCCGGATGGAATTACAAGACGACGACTCGGATTACACAATTTATTTAACCATAAATTGGCAATGTATTATATAAGATACATAAGTTTATTTAATTTAATGATTTGACCTTTTGGTCCATATGGTAATGCAGATGATGATGATGAGGTAAAGTAATGAAAACATGAAAAGGTATATATTATTTAAATTGGCGTAATATTATAGAAAAGTATGCATAGAGGCAGTAACTTAAGGCACTATTCTTTTTCACTGCGGTCCGACACTTTTAAATAAGCTGGTATTAGAAATTGAGTTTCTCCAATTTAACAAAAGAAATATATATTCCGTAAACCAGCAAAATGGGTCCATAAATTTGACTTGCTGAGAAATTCGATTAGTTTACGCAGGTTCTGCGTGACAGGTATTTTTGAATTATCTACATAGGGAGACGTTATACTAATGAAAACAGAGAGACAGAGGGGGGATGGGAGGAAGAGGCAGAGAGAACGATTTTTTTCGTTTTTTCTGCTTTAATAAACAATTGATAAATTAACAGGTGCATTTACATTTTCATTTATTATTCTCTTTTTTACTAATGTACTTAACTTCAAATTCTATTCCAGCTGCATTATTTTGAGTAAGGGAATTCAGCTTCCATTTAGATAAATCCGATTTATATGTTTAAATGTGTTTAATCTCTGTTCACTAAATTCATTTTAAGTTGGATTTTCTACCGGTTCATTAAGAATAAAACTGTTTTACGGGTTATTTAATTTTTTCCACATATTTACATCATCTTTTGTCTATATCGTTCCCGGTGTTCTAATAGTCACCAATGTTCCCAGGTTTACTGGTTATTAACTCGGTCGAAGTCTATGGAATTTGTAAGAAGGTAGAAATCATGTGAACGGCCTGCATCGGAAGTAATGTATAGCTGTGGACCACAATGAAATTCCTGTATATAAGTTCTATATGTAAATAACGATTTTTTATAATAGGAACTGTTTATGAATTTACTAGAGTATTTTAATACTTAATGATAAATAAATAAATAAATACACATATATATTTGTTTTTTGTAAAAAATAGTAATATTTGTGTTCCGTTGTCGAGATATTATTACTTCATTTTTTATTTTAAAAACTGGTTATTGCAGTAGCCATATTTAATGTTTTATTCAGAGAGTGTTGTTGAAATATCGGGATAACGTCGTTAATTTTTACGCATCATTTTACTATAGGCCTATAATTGAAATAGATTTTTGTTTTGCTGTAATTTTTTGAAAATAATAATTTAGAGGAAATTATTATTCTGTGTATCATAGTACAGCATCGGCTAAAATCCGAAATACGACAAAATTATTTTTATCAATTAAAATGGTGAATCTTATTCTCTTCTTCGTAGTTTAACCTCTCACGTCATAGGTACTTTTACACGTCTCGCGCCTCTCGGGACTTACAGTGGCACAACATGTCGGTAGAAGGATTTTAACTATGAATCATTTTATGACCACATAAGAACATGGAAGGACTCACCGAATGAGAGATCAGCTCAATCCAGAGCCTCCTCCGAAACAACACAACATTAAGACGAAACACACCAGTTTGCATACAGATTCCTAATAAACATGACGAATGTGATAATGATGATTACGATGTCCAAATGATATTCAGAGACTGCTTGGGTCTTAAGATGTCCTGACATCTGTCTTGCAGGTGAGGAAAAACTCCATCACTCAGGAAACTTGTCGCGACGGGGGATCGAAAACGGAGATGTTGCGTACAAGTAACGACGTAATACCGAGATTTCAACCGTGGACCAAAGGTCAATCATCTGCACAAAACACTAATTTTGGATGTATGTTGAACGGAAAGTTATTGGTGATGATTAATGTGTTCTATACTTAGTTTCTTTGGAGCTTAAAATTATAAATTTATTGATCATGAACTCACTTATGTTTCTGGGAAAAGCCACGAAAGTCCCAAAGATCGAGACGCCACTGGTAGGTTTGTTCAATATATATCGTCGCTTTACGGCTAGAAAGTCGATTATGCGTTTAAACATTTTACATGAATCATATTTTAAAATTGAAATAACTACGATAAATCCCATTTTTATCCAATGGAACTTAAATTTCTATCAGCTCCTAGTTAATTGGGTAAAATTGCATTATTATTCTCACTGAAGTCATAGGTGTATTCTCTTAAAAATAAATGAAATGCCGTTTTATCGCACTAACAATGTTTAACTTTGTGGATATACGACCCTACTAGTAAAATTCTTATCAAACAAATATTATTTTAGTGCACGAAAGTTCATTGTTATGAAAAAATAAGTTTTCTCTGCTACAAATCAATATGAATATAGAGCAATTCCATATGTGACTGACTGACATTTACAATACACTTTGCAGCAAAATTGTTGCACAAATATTACAATTTATTGAAATTAGGGGTGTTATCTACGTGATATGATAGCCAACGAGCACACTCTATTGAGTAACACTAAGAAATTGGGACTGAAAGTAAACATAAATAAAACTAAGTATAGGCCCATGTTCACACATAGAAATACATTATATAATAGAAATGGAAAATTTTATGGAAAATGAGGGAAATTTTGAAGACGTGGCTGAATTCAAAACCTAGGAACTACAATTAGAAATAGAAATGAGATCCGCTAAGAAATTATCCATAGTTTGAATTGTGGAAATGCATTGTTTTATGCAATAAAGGAACTGTTGTCGAAAATTTATTTAAAAAAAGTTACATTGAAAACCCACATATTTGCATGGAAAAAGACTCGGTTCACAGTTGTTGGTTACCTTGAATAAGATCTCAATATTAATATAATCCATGGCAAAATTCCGTTGAAGTGATAATCAGTTATTATAAAATTATAAAATGGTAACTTATTTAAGTCTCCGCAACTGTTATAATATATAAACAGTGTAGGCCTTTCGGGACCAGTCCTATCCTCAGCAGAAGGTAGTTGGTTATTGTCCAGCTATCATCCAGCTACTGACTGCTGGACAGTAACCAACTATCTTCTACTGAGTATGGGACCGGTCCCGAAATACCTACATTGTTTTATTAATTTTAACAGTTGAGAAGATTGAAATGAGGAACAAATTTATAATTTTATGTTATAATTGTACAAGAATATTACATGAATCAGATGGCATTGCTTGATCTACTGTTTGTCTTCCGTATGTAACAAATTTATATTGAATCAATATTAGAATAATTGTTGAGTATCTCCAAGATTGCAGCCGAAAATTCCATTATATTATGATCGATTCTTGTAATCCCCACTACAGATGGTTTATTGACAAAAATGTCTTGATATGTTTACGATATTAGTTTCCCTTGTGCCTTACCGGACTTTCAACCTAACTGGTCGTTGAATTGTGATTGAATTATTTACTTCTTTGTCTCTTTATTCAACCTATTACATAATTTATGTTTTCCATGCTTCGAAATCTAAGTTATAACTTAGCTATAAAATACACTCAATAAACCAGATTCATGCATGCAATTGAAACAAACCGAACTTCAGAGTATTTTCATTGCATTGCTTTTTGTGGATTTTTGAAATGCCATTTATTTTGGAGAAAGTCGCACCACAAACCACACAGTTGCTTAAAGAGGTGTATTGGTTACATTTTAGGGAACTTCACCTAAAATTATGATTAAATATAATTGAAGGTGAACTTTTACCACGTCAAATCTTCCACTTAATTAGACCAGTAATGTAGTTCATCCAGTTATTTGATTTGTTCGCCAATACTAGATTGTGATGTAATGTTGGACTAGCATTCGGATTTCGCGGGCGGTGATGAGATTTGGATTCTCGCCTTTTATGGTAGAGATGGTTTCGTGATCTGTCGATTAACTCAACTTCCATCTATTGGTTAATACTTCTTAATAACTGATAATATTCCCCCTTGTTGATTTAAACTCTGTTCGTCTACAAGTACTTCGTCGTCCATTCTCTAAATCTCACTTTTCAGGATTTGTGTTATCGTTCTATATTTTGCTTAAATATCTTCAACTGAATGTTTAATTTCTTGGTTTTCTTTTGATAATTCTTGCTTTGTCTCTTCATAAGTCATCATCATCATCTGCCTTTCAAGTATTAGGCCCAGTGGCCCGTTACAGCTCTTCATAAGTTCATTTTATTATTTGATTTCTTATTTTATTCCATTGTTTCTTTGATTTGTTTGATGTCGTCGTTAGATGTATAAATCTGTTTCATTTTTTTCTTTTAATTCCTGAGTCTGTTCTGTTCTTTAATAAGTAAAAATCTTGTTCTTGTTCCATTCTTGCTGCTATGACAATGAATGTGTTTGTTGTTCTTCCATATCAGATTCGCTGGTAGAGGCTCTCGTTGTTATCTTCATTCCTACCACTTGTTTGAAAAAAAAATAGTATTGGGTTTTGAACGGATCGAATTCTTTAATTTTAACCTCACCAATATTTATACAATATTTAAAATAATTACTCGTTCTGCTCTGGATCTCATGTAAATACAATTATTCTCACGTCTCTTCTACACACTTAATATTGTCTTCACTTAAACATTTACTTGTAGTTGCTTTTCAGGCCTCTATCACTTCGCCACAACTTGGACAGGTCTTGCTCTCATAATTCATTCGCGATTGATTTATATGCTGGAGAAGAACAATCTGGATGCACTAGTTTGGACCTCTCTCGAATCGGAAACCCGAGATGCCAATTCGTTCAGAATCGATGTGTAGATGCATGTGGAAATATCTCAACGGGCCTCTCTGACTCGTGAGTCATCAGCTCACAAATCTCCTTCTGCCATAAAGGCGACACGTAATTCCCGCCGCCGCGTCGCCCGCAAAATTCAAAACTCAACACAATATCCTCTTATCATGGATCTTAGCTCCTATACATTTTACAGCATTACTCCCTTGTCCTTCAAAGAACTGACACTTTGGCCCTTATTATAGCATTAAGTGCATTGGCCAAAAGTGCTTTCACTATTTAGCTCATAGGCACCTTAATTATATTATATTTATGAGAGTTGTATGTTTTTAAACTACTTCCTCAATGATGAAAATTAAACATTAAAATGTACCTGTTGGTAGGTGCCGTCGTCCTCAACATTGTTAAAATATTGTGTATAAAATTAACCTGCAGAAGATGGAAAATAACTTCCGAAAGCGCTCCAGTTAATTTTATATAAATATTTTAACAAAGTTGAGGACGACGGCACCTACCAACACGTACATTTTAATGTTTAATTTTCATCATATGACTTCACCTTAACGGAATTTGATATGAATTTTACTAGTATTGATACTTTCTCAATGTAACAGCTGCTAATTATAAATATACGATTTAATTAACAAAAACGTATATAGTCCGTAAAATAGCAAACTCAAACCTTAATTAGGTTTTCTGAATAATTCATTCAGTTCAAGCGGTTCCTGTGTGTATAATTTTCTTAAAATATAATGAACGGTACTCTTTCAAAGCACGAATATGGTACCTGCTATGTGATATTACACAGTACGTTGATAAGCAGATTACAACTTTCCATTTAAAATGATAATGTAATAATCCTGCACTCTACTTCATTTAATAATTATTATTTGTATTATTTTGGTTTTAATATTTTTGAAAAAATACTGAGCACTCGTTTCCAACACAGAGTGTAGTACTCCGCTAACTGGTTTAATTTAGTTAACAGGCATTGTTTGCTAATACAATTGCCCTTGACAGCACATTACTGTAATTGTTTTAGAGTTCAGATTAATACACAACAGGGTACATGGCGAACCTCACCGCTATCAAAACATTATTTGAGATTCATTTAAAATAGATTTATGATGATTATTTCGCTTCAAAGCAATGTAAATATATAAAGTAAATTTTGTTTTAAAAAATACAATTCTTTATCATCGTCATTATCAGCAGCATTAAGGTATGGACCTGTTAACTCGTTCCCCTCCCCATTATAACTTGCACCATGTGCTCCTCCCTGCGACTTCTTGGTCTCCCTTTATACATTTGAACCGAAAGTGCCTTTTTTCGGTTCAGTTATACATCTGTGTGCTCCTCCCTACTGAAGAACATTTGTGAAGCTTGCCAATGTTCCTGTGTTCCGTGTGGTTACCCCTTCCCCTTTTTACCCTATTACTCGCGCATCTCTACTGCGCACATCCCTTCCACTCGCGAACCTGATATATGCTCGGTTATCTCAACGGACTTCATCATTCGATCGGCTCACTAAGTGGCGTTTGGTTCTTTAGAAAGGGGATTCAGTGGGTGAATCCAACTCAAGTGCACCATGAACTTGCGAGGATAACATGGTGAATAAGAAGATGAGCAAGTGGATTGTAACCGAGGGACGGTTAGAGTTGATTTTGTCTAAGCAAACATGGAAGAAGGATTTCCAATAAGACTTAGACATGTGTGCGTGTGATAGTTTAAATGGTACGTTATTGTTCTATTATATTTTGGTTATTATTTGTGCTTGATCGATGGATCAAAGATTAATTTTTGTTATGTACTCATTATTTTGTCTTTTATATAATCCACACTTATATTCTTATTAAAAGCTTATCTTTTATGTTACGCCCTTTATTATTATTTAAGAGTTATTATCATTCTCTATCCTATGACGAAGTTAGTTCAATCCATGCAAGTTATAGTCAGTATTTATGTTTATATGCATGTTCGATTAGAAAAGAAAGATGAATGGTTAGCCGCCTTCTATGGGCCCGAGGCAGGCTGTTTCCTTGTAAATAACTTCATTAGATATCTGGAACACTTTACTAAAATACAGCATTACCATAACCCAGCGATCCCGGAAGGTAGCAGCATCGTAATCTCTCTCTACGTACAAATAGTTAAAGCAGAGCGTAGAGGGGGTAATAACCCGCTACAAATGGTTTGGCAGAGCGTGGTTCGTTCTATACGCCACAAATGGTAGCAGAGCGTGGTTAAGGGTTTGGTTTTTTTGGGTTTAATTGCGCCCAAATGGTAGCAAGGCATTCGCTTTGTGCTTTTCATATTGAAAGATATGCTGTATTTAAGTTGAAGTTATTAAGCATTAGTTTACGTGTTTGTTTTATGTTACGTAAACATCAACTCATCTTTCTTTATACCAGAACAGAGACCGATTTATGCATGTAATACTACGTTTGCCTATAGTTGTTTACATCTTGTGTCTATTATATTTAGTAAACATGCCTAGCTGGGTAGATATAGTATCCAAAGATAAGCTTGTTCGTGAATTAAACCTGCTAGGTATAGAGGCTGAAGGTGATGTAAACATATTACGTCAGCGGCTTAAAGATCATATGAATTCTCTCTCCCAGCCTGAACAAATATTAATAAAGAATCTTCAATGTTGGAAATGTCAACGGTATGGGCATCTGTCTAGAGAATGTCAATCTTAGTTTACGTAGTTTGTTATATATGTATATATGCTCATTTAGGATAGTAGAATATAATACTGATGAATATTAGTGTTTGGGCTGATTGTGTCATTCTTTTCGATGTTTGAGTTACTAGAATGAGTTTCTGTATAGGTGGTTCAGGTCTTACTAATGTGACGCAAACTAAAATTCTAGAAAAGAGTGAGTAGAAGTTAGTCGGCGTCCATGACCACATTGTAAAATAACATCTTAGGCAGGTCAAAAATATGTAATACTATCGAGTAAATTCAAGCATGTTTGTTATAAATGAAAAGAGCTGAATATTAAAGCTAAATACTTTGTATTGTGACACATGTTAAATTAGCATATCTATGGTTCTGCTTTCCTGTTTGCGCCTGTTCTTTGTTTCAGTTACCTTTCCTTAAACATTGGCAGTTCTACAGTCTGTATGCCTGGAGTGTTCGGCAGTCGAGCGCTTGGAGGATCCGGCCGACCCCCGAGTGCCCAGCTGACCGACATAATGGCTTTGGAACTATGGATTCCTGGAAAGCGGTGGAACGGGATTGCGATCCGGCAATCCGATGATTATCGTCACCCGAGTCTTCACCTGGAACACCGCAATGTTGTGCTATGGCGGCTGAAGCAAATTGGAGTATATTTTCAGCGCTGGAATAGTCTACATGAAAGCGGGTGTGGTGATCGTGATATTGGGGATGATGGAAGATTTGCTTTGAAGTTACCGCTCGAATCCAATAGTGTTTATGTTCCCCTCCCAACGTGGGATTGCTTCTTTGGACATTACTGTCAAGCCTATGGACTCTTTTCTGTTACCCGGAGGGTGTAGGGAGAGCTATTGAACCGAAAGTGCCTTTTTTCGGTTCAGTTATACATCTGTGTGCTCCTCCCTACTGAAGAACATGTTGTGAAGCTTGCCAATGTTCCTGTGTTCCGTGTGGTAACCCTTGCCCTTTTTTACCCTATTACTCGCGCATCTCTACTGCGCACATCCCTTCCACTCGCGAACCTGATATATGCTCGGTTATCTCAACGGACTTCATTCATTCGATCGGCTCACTAAGTGGCGTTTGGTTCGTTAGAAAGGGGATTCAGTGGGTGAATCCACGTCAAGGGCACCATGAACTTGCGAGGATAACATGTGTCGAATAAGAAGATGAGCAAGTGGATTGTAACCGAGGGACGGTTTTTAAGTGATTTTGGCTAAGCAAACATGGAAGAAAGGATTTCCAATAAGACTTTAGGACATGTGTGCGTGTGATAGTTTAAATGGTACGTTATGGTTCTATTATATTTTGTTTATTATTTGTGACTGATCGACTGATCAGAGATTAATTTCGGTTATGTATTCATTATTTTTGTTTTTTTATATGATCGCACACTTATTTTCTTATGTGAATCTTTATCTTTTATGTTACGCCCTTTATTATTATTTAAGAGTTCTTATCATTCTCTATCCTATGACGAAGTTAGTTCAAACCATGAAAGTTATAGTCAGTAGTTATGTTTATATGCATGTTCGATTAGAAAAGAAAAGTGAATGGTTAGCCGCCTTCTATGGGCCCGAGGCAGGCTGTTTCCTTGTAAATAACTTCATTAGATATCTGGAACACTTTACTAAAAGTACAGCATTACCATAACCCAGGCGATCCGCGGAAGGTAAGCAGTCGACTGGGGGTGCTTAGTCTCGTCTCGTGTGCGTACAAATAGTTAAAGCAGAGCGTAGAGGGGGTAATAACCCGCTACAAATGGTTTGGCAGAGCGTGGTTCGTTCTATACGCCACACATTTTACTCTGAGATATGTAGTACAACATTTTTTAAATGCAGTTTTCATCCGTTCTTTGAATATTTCATTCTTTAAATTATTTTATTTATGTTATACAGGACGTACAGAAATTACATTTACAAAATTCTAGAGCTTGGAAAGTGGATATAGTATATAACAATTTTTGAATGAGAACATTTGACCAGAAACATACTCTATTCGCGCTGCAGGTACGAAATTTTGTATTTTGCGTTTAAATTGTCTGCCTCTGGTGTGGATAATTCTATAGTAATTTAATAGTTTACGACTCAGTTATTTGCATTTACACTGATTTCGTGACAATATATAATGTCAAGGGAAAAATAAAGAAGCTTGACAATGTCACTGTAAGGGTAAGTAGAATCGAATGTATCAACACATGATTGGCAAGTACTATGTACACTTAGCGACAAAAAGATTGGGCCGACTCTTGATCTCGAATATTTCAAGTTCTAACGCGCGATTCACATGAGTAAACTAATTGCACAGCAGAGCTACAATACGTTTTCCTTCTTCCTTTGAAGAGCAAGTTTTCTAAATACCACTAGGCGGAGAAAGCTTAGCTCAGTGTTTAGTGCCTTGATTCGTATCCAAGAAATCACATGTTCGATTCCTGGTGAGGTTGTTTTTATAATTGTTAAAATGCTTTACATATTATTCTGTAAGTCCATTCTTAAAGAAAAAAACATACTAAGTATTTGGAAGTATTACTATTTTTATTATTAATATTACTTCTTTATTTATTTATGTATAAACAGGTTTACAGTGTAATAAAACATCTTTCTATGTCCAAAGCTTTTTAAATGTTTACCTTCTTTCTCAATTCTTCTCTATCTTCACATTCCAATTATTTTAGACCTAGTTTCGTCATACCTCTTCTTAAATCATCCATCCATTTATATCTACGTCGAACTCTGTTTACTTTTCCAGGTGGAATCCACTCAAAGCCTGTCTGGGTAATCTTTACTCTGGCATCCTACGTATAAGACCATACCATCTAGTTGTCCATATCTCACAAAATGTAATATTAACGTTTGGACTTTCATTTGTTGTGTGATTATTGTATTTCTGATTTTTTTCAATTTAGAATGTCTAGTTGAGCGTCTGAAACAATCCATTTCACTAGACATAAGCTTTAAACTAAACTTTTTATTCAACTGCCAAGTTTCTTCACCGTGTGTTAGCGTGCTTAGAATTATGGATTTATAAACTTCTAATTTGGTATCTATTCTTATGTTCTTATCCCACAAAACTCCGTTTAGCATTGTTATTACCGATCTGCCTTTTTGAATTCTATATTTTATGTCACTCTCTTGGGTACATTTTGAGTTAATTTTGATCCCCAGGTAATTACATTCTTCACATAATTTGATACATCCCACTATTATTATTATTATTATTATTATTATTATTATTATTAATATAGATGATGGATAATAAAAATAATAATAATTATTATTATTTTTATTATTGTCCATCATTTATGGGCTATTACTATGCTGGACTTGACATATATAAACTAAATATTTTAATTGAAAGCTGAAATATTTTCCTCCTTCATACGTAATAAATGAATAAACTCATAAATATATGAAGCTATATTATATTTTATTACACACATTTATAGCATTATTATTAAACGTAGTACTGCACACACAATTAAATTTATACCGGTAGCTAAATAGTGTTATAGAGTTTACGAAGGCAGAAATATTACTTAAGATAGTGCAAAATGGACGTACATTACGTGGCAGGAATTAAATGTTGTAGGATGTATTTTGCGAAAATACAAATTAATAAAAAAATTGTGGGAGGATTCGAACCCTGACTTTCACCATACATTTCATCTTGTTGTAAGTAGTTTAACGATCTATGCTACTCGAACGTTAGATGCCTAGTTGCCTTGTTTACTTTTACACTATGAACGAGAGTTGAACTTTATTTAAAATGTCGCAATTTGAGTAATATAACATTTGTCAAACCTTCGTAATTATCTAGAAACATATCTCCTTCACTGTTCGATAACTATTTAAGACTATTAAAACCAAATACAGCGTATTTAAAATATTTAACAATGCTATTTAACATTTTCCAATAATGTTATTTTAACGCAGGTCTAGAATGGTGTAGTGAGCTGCACACTCCTACGGAGAAGGAGAGGCCCACGGTTCGATTCCTGGTTCAGAGATTCATTTTTCTTTTCACAATATTATTATAATATTTTAACATTGCGTTACCTCGTGAATCACAGCTATATTTTTTCGAGCATGCGCAGTGGGCCATAATAGGAACTCTGCTTTTTGAAGCGGCTCATTCTTTTTGTCGCTAAGTGTACGTAACGAAATTGGAAGTCGGCACTTAAAACCGTAATTGTAGTGGATAAGCATTAAGTACAATGTTAAGTATAGTAAAAAAGTTTGGTTAGTTTGCGTATGCGCTATTATTCTAACAGTGAAATTTTGAAGTTTATTTATTTCCTTTAACATTAAACATTGTCACGAAATCATCGAATGTTTGGTTGTGTAAATGTTATTAATTGCTACACACATAATTAAATTGATATCAATTTATCCCCGACTAACACGGGAGAGTTAAGTCCTAAATTATACATTGTTGTGCCTGCAACACTACAATAGTACGTTTCACGAAAAAAAACTACTAAATACGTTACCGGTACAGTCCTCTCTACAAGGAGTAGAAGATTGTAACAGGAATTTCGGAAAACCTGTATATTTAAATTACTCATTCCTTTGTTTTCGCTTCTTTTATAATTTTTTAGAGTGTCATCTACAGTACTCAGGTAACGTATTTCTGAAGTTTCAATTTTTTTATCAGATTTGTTAAACTAACTACTGGCACTATCAAACCTGCAAGTTCATGGCCGCGCGGACATAATCTCTCCATCCCATCTCTGTCCTGAGCTAATGTTTTCTAATCATCCCCTGTGCAATCCACTTCACTGAAATCATTCTAAATGTTATTATCACACATCATTCTTGGTGTACCGGCCGTTTTGCCTCTGTATTTGCTACAAAAAGGTTCCATGACTATATTTCGTTCCCAATTCGTACCACATGCTCTGACCATCGCATTTTAACCCAATGAACTCTTATTTAAATGCCTCCTAACTATCCCCTGCACTCAGATTTAAATGACCACAGAAGACAGGAGGTGTCATGCTCTTTACATGAAAACACACAAATGCTCATAAAATGGAATTTAATATATATTTTTCTTTAGAAATTTTAGTGAAGGCTTCTGAATAATTTACTTGCATAAAGCAATATTTTGGTGTGGTAAATCTCGAAAAATTTCGGGACATGTAGTTAGTTTCACTTCTTTCGTTCTGTTTTGAACACACGTTTGTAGGGTTCCTTTTTATTATCTGTGCTGAGGATATACAATGGAAAGTGAGCCCAGTTCCTTGCCTGTAACCTGACAGGGGTTGTACTTGATGATGGGGGGGGGGCTCTCACATTGTAGGATGGCAGCTGAATTGTCTCCAATAACTGTTTGGCAACAGCTATTCCGAAGGTCAAATATGCTGTCTAGCTCTCTATGAAATTATTGTAGACCACAAAAGAGTTAAACATAAATATGTCCAGCAAATAGAAAAATAATTTTCTGTATCCTTTTTACAGTGCAACGCATTATAGGGAAAAGGACAGTGATCTGGTCTTGCAAGTTAACGCCTTGCATCCTGATACTTCAGGTAAAGTTTTGGTTTTTTATTTCTTCCCTAGGTCTTTGCCCTTCTACCCTCCTCAGTTTTCCTGTCGGTATTCTGCCTAATGTTTTGAGGACAAAACTCTCTAATAAATTCAGAATCCTGTCACGATCATCACCACACACACTCTTAGACGCCATTTCAAAGACTTAGCACTACAAATGTCTTTTATATATTTCCAACAAACAGACAGCTTCTAATTTCCGAATTCTTACAAAAAAAGCGGGTCGTCCAACTTGCTTTCTCTCAGGAACCTAGCAAAGCTAACACATTAGACATCTAAGGGGTAGTTTGAAAGTTATTGCAAAATATTGAGCTCGTGCGCTTGACGTGAATGTCACGTCATTCGCAGACTGGGCCTCACTAGAGCGCGCGTGAACGTCACGTCATACGAGTTGAATGGGTTAAGAGACTTAATTGTTCTTGTTATATCTGGTTTTCTATAAAGATGATGTTGCTCACTGTTATTCCATTCGCCTGTCTGTTAATCTCTCGTTTTCCTTTGACCTTTATTTTCAAATACTCTTAATATTTCCACTTTACTTAAAGTAACAGTCCACGTTTTGCATTCATATAAGTGGGTTTTAATGTAACGTTTTCTTTAAATAAATTGGGCAACAGTTCCTTTAATGCATAAAACAATGCATTTTTCACAATTCAACCTATAAATAATTTCTTAGTGGATCTCATTTCTATTTGTAATTGTAGTTCCTAAGTTTTGAATTCAGCCACTTCTTTAAAATTTCCCTCATTTGCCATAAATTTTCCACTTCTATTGTATAATGTATTTCTATGTGTGAACATATACTTAGTTTTATTTATGTTTACTTCCAGTCCCAATTTCTTAGTGTTACTCAATAGAGTGTGCTCGTTGGCTATTAGTATCTCCTAGCTATTGCCTAATAATGTTAAATCATCAGCATAAACTCAGGTTATTAATGACATTGAGTTTTCGGTCTTCATCTTCTAAAGATTTGCTCGCAATATAGAATAGCAGAGGAGAGAGTGAATTTCCTTGCTTTATCTCAACGTAAATTTCCAATGTATCAGAAAACTGTTTCTTCACACACCTTACTCTTTGTGCCATTTAGACACATTCTAACTAACTTTTTAGGAATTGCGAACTCGAACTGGATACTATATAACTTCTAACTTCTCCCTCTTAATGTAATCGTATGCCTTTCTGAAGTCTACATATAGTTGGTGCACAGTGCCATCACATTTCCATTTCCTTTCTATACTCTGTATAAAACTTAGAATCCGATCTGTTGTTTACCTATTTCTTCTAAATCTTCATTGATGATATCCTATTACGTCAACAATATGGGGAGTATGTTTGGATACAATATTAATATAACTTATTTGTTAGAATTTTGAACAAGTTTAAAGTTGAGATGCCCCTATAGTTGTTGAAATCAGTTTTATCTTATTTCTTATAGATTGATATGATAACCTGTTCTTTCCATTCATTTGGAAGAGCTATTATTTCCGAAATCATATCAAGGAATCGACGTACCTTGTCTATATAATTTCCTTCCCCTGATTTTCCAGTTCTAATGGGATCCTAATTGTACTATGTTTTATACGTTTTTAATTTTTCTTACGTCATTTCAGCCTCTAATGCATTTAATTCTGTGACTAACATCTCTGACTCTGTAAATAATCCTCTTTAATCTCCTGTTCTGCATGCAGGTGCAATAGCTGATTAATATAGTTTTTCCACCTACTTGATTGCAATAATGTCCACACTTTCTTTCTTAAATATGTTTGTTCAAGCCTGTAAACATTTCCTCTCTCTCTCCTAATTCCCTTATATAATTCTCTATTGATCCTATTTTCTGTATTCATTTCAATACTCTAATTAATATTCTCTCTCAAATATTCCCTCTTTTTTCTCTTTAATTACATAGTGATTTCCCGTCTACTACTACCCAATTTTGCAAAATGTACTTACTTTGGCTCGTGTAACCAATTATTTTTTGCTAGTTTTGTCAGCGCATTCATCAACAAACCATTTCTCCTTTTTCCTCTTTCTTAAAATATCCTATGATTTCTGATGTTGACAATTTAATACTAAATCTTATAGCTTCCCATGCTTTATTTATATTAGTTTCTTCTTCGGTTGTCATATTATCATTTCAAGATTCCAGTATTTTCACTATATTAACAATTTTTATCTGATATTATTTGTCGCAGTTCATTATTTCATAGGTTTTTAATATTTTTTTTTTCAAAATCATCTTTAGCGTTTGTTCCTCTCAAAAGCCGTAACCATCCTCTGGTTTTCACCCTGAGTAGATAATGATCCAAATTAAAATATATCCCTCTAACTGATCTAACATCGGCGATTCTACTCTGCCAGCGTTTGTCCATTATCTATATTGTTTCTTGTTTCACCATCCGAATATATCCAGTTGTATTTATAAATATCCTTTGCTCCACTTTTGAATTAAAATCCCCTATGCTATTTTCATATACTATCGTCAAAGTCTATCAAATATGCATTCAAATTCTTCGTAGAACTTATCTATGATCTTCGGACCATGTACATTTACGATTACAAAATCATATTGTTTGCCATATAGAATTATGTATGGTATCTATCACTGACTTAAATAATAATCTCGGTTAGCGGGAGGATTCTTCTTCTGGCTAAAAAAAAAAAAAAAAATAAAACATTCCTGACCACCTTCTCCTGGTTACCTAACTTCCTATAAAGCGACTATATCTAAGGGTAATTTATCTAGTTTCTGCGTTTTTATTTCTTGTTTCCACTACCATATAATATCCTAACATTACATGAACGTAGGAACATATCCCTATGTTTGAGCCTTTGGCATGAATTTCCTAAAGTAGTTCGTGCCCAGAGAACTGAATAGGGACTATTTTATCACCGAAAAAAATTGCTCCAGGGGATCCTATATCCGCGTTTCTTGATGGTTGTAATTTTGCTGTGAAAGATCGTCACTCTTTCAACCAAGGTACTTTTTTCGTCTGGCTTATCACCTTCGAACTGTTAGGCATGGGTAACTGTTTCGGCAGCAATGCTACCGCCGGAATAGATTTTAGAGTCATTTAAGCGGGCAAGACACTCCATCACGGCAAGGTAGAGATACAGATACCATGGAGGAATCAAATTTTGTTAATGGGAATAATTCAGTTTGAAAAAAAAGAGTAATACATGTATTTGATATTTCTAGCCAGGACACTGTGTATGTCTCTAAGTCTTGATTCCAAAATTAATTCCTTTACTGTTTAAGTTAGTCTATACAGTTTGACGTTGAGAGTATATACTAATTCATGTTAAAAGCTGTCATGTAGTTTCTTTTTTTAAACCTAATGTTTTCTGTGATCTGAAACGAAATTTCGTTCCCTTATTTATTTTGATATTTTTAAAAATAGCCAATTTTGCTACTGAACAAATCATTCCATGGAGTTAGGCCTACACATCATGAATGTACTAGAGTGTTTTTGACAATATATATTATTACATGTTGAAAATTCTCTGGGAAATGTATTTATTTATTTCAAAACCTACTATTTTCTGTGATCTAAAATGTGATATTATTTTCTTATTATCCTATTTGTTTTTATTCGAAACCCATTTATTTTAACAAATATTTTCTTCATAATATAACATCCAATTCCAAAGCCTATTATGTAACTAAATGATAAGAAACAATAATAAATATGTGTTACTACAAGCTTTCCCTTCAGTCAACTACATTGAACTGAGAAAATTATAGACATATCAATTTTATTAAGCCAATGGGATCAAATATACTTTAAAAGGAAGTAGTTCAGATTGCAGCTTACTACACATGAAGACGATAGATTGCTACACAGGGTGTAACTAAATTCCCATTAAAGCTTTTGAGGACGTGCATTGGCGACCAAAACGGTTAAGTTTAGCTTAGGAATTGATGTACCAAACTGAATGCAAAAGATGAATCTTATGTATTCGAAAGGCCTACTACAAAATTACACTGTTGATTGTTGAGGACGACAGAGATCTCAAGCACTTTTTTATATTTCGTAAAATTGTAACTATTGAAGAAGGGGAGATCATAATTATAATGTAGTATGCGTTACAAAAACACTGACTAATTTAAAAAATAAAAATAAATTTAAATATATACAGTTAAAACTTAAATTAAAATGAAATTGGATGTATTAAACTAAAATCTATCAAAAATATGTATTCTATAAAATTCTACATTTATGCTTTCAAATTTTAATAGAATTAACTGTGCAGTCATTAAACAATTCTAGACGCTAATAACTTCTTCTTCTTAAACTTAATTTGTAGGATTTTCATTCCGTTTATTTCCAAAATCACTCCTCGGAGGAAGACGTACTGGATGTGCATTCACTGTCTACCTATCTCTTGGCTGGTCTTCCTCTTGTTCTTCTTCCGTCCATTGATCTATCTTCTTTAGCTCTTTTTGCAAGCCAGTTTTCTTCCATTCTTTCTATATGGCCCTTCCAATACCCTGGGGGTCCGTCGGGCCCCAGCTATGCTCACAACAGCAACAGGGCGCGTCCCCGGGTGGCGGATAGGGGAACGGTCGGTGATTTGCTTGCATTCCTCCCGGCTAGGTCCAGTCCCGCAGGCCATTTGTGAGGTCGTCAGGACTCGAGCGACTTGACGTACTACATAGCTCGTGCTGCGCCCACTCCAGCAGCAAAACGCGTCCCCTCGGTGGCGTAGTGGGGAAAAGGTCGGTGGATCTGCTAGTCAGTCCTCCCTTCCAAATCCGATGGACTCCCGGACTATGAGTGTGGTCAGCAGGAAAATTTATTAGAGGTGCCTGCTGTCAAACTTGTACGTCCCGGCCCACAAGCGGGAGCATGGGCCGCTGTTGGTGCAGTGGTGGGAGACTGGAGATCAGAAGCTCCTTTCTCTTGGTTCAATGGAACCCGAGACCATCTGGGGGGCACCATGGGAGATGAGCACCCTGGATGCCTACATTGCTCAGTGGGCTGTCTCACAGCAGCTACACGACTAGGCTTAGTCTTGCGAACGGGCTGGTTGGGACAATACCGGGCGTAATGCTGGGAATTACCACCAGGTCAATAAGCTCGGGAGAGGAGGAAGCGCGGTCTTTTGGCTGAGGGGACTTAGCGCCGACTCTGGGACCGAGTGACCCAAGGACAATCTATGAGGTCTTCAGGAGTTGAGCGACCTGACGTACTAATGCTCAGGCTGGACCCACTTCAGCAACCAAACACGTCCCCAGCTGTTGCACTGGGGGAAAGGTCGGTGGATCTGCTAGACAGTCCTCCCAGTCAAGTCCAAGGGACTCGTGAACCATTAGTGGGGTAGGCAAGAGTTGAGCGCCTTGTCGTACTATTTGCTCATCTGTTGGAGCTTGCGAGCTCCGTGCTGGCCCACAACAGCAGCAGAAGGCGTCCCTGGGGGCATACCAGGGCTCGGCTCGGACCAGTGCAGAGGGGAGCAACTGTACTGGTTCCTGGCTCAGCCTACGGGCTCGTCGACAAACTGTGGGGTCGCCAGGAGATGAGCACCTGGATGTACTAAAAGTCTCACACTGTTGGGCTTGTAGCCCTAGCCGGTCTCACAACGGCCGCAGGACACGTCCCTGGAGGCAGAACAGGGGAATGGTCGGTGGATCTGCGACAGCAGTCCTCCCGGCTAGGCTCATGGAGCCCGTGGACCAACTGTGGGGTCGTCAGGAATGAGCGACCTGGCCGCGACTACGAAGCTCAGCAATTCCCAGAAGTTGCAACTCCAACACCCTCTCGTAGGGGTGTTGGTTTTAGGACCGTGATCTTGAACGTGGACGTGAACGTAAGATAGGGAGGACAAGCACCTAGGACTTGGGAGTATGGTCATGATGACCGAGGTATCCCAAAGGGTGGGGGGAAGGGCCTAGATGGCCCTTCCAATATTTTCGTCTATCTATAATAAATTTGGTTATGTCTTGAATATGACATTTGTCCCTAATTTATATGTTGTGTATTTAATAAATAATGTTTTCTCCTGAATAGTTCTTAAGATTTTCAGTTCGCATGTGCTTATTATTTGTTTAGTTTTTGTTGTAACAGCCCTAGTTTCTGCTCCAAATCTGGTCGAACTATCAATGTATATGCGGGTTTTGCTTTCTATTGACATATGTTTGTTGCGCCAAATTAAATCTTTCATAGATCCTGATATTTGTGCTGCTTTATCAGCTTGTTCTTTACTTCTTTTATTAAATTTTTAGTGTTTCTTGTTAATACACCTAAATAATTAAATTCTGACACTTGTTCTATAATTTTTCTTTTAAGATACGCTATTAACAACAGAGAGGAAAGCTTTTCGAACGAGCATAGAGTGGTGTGAACAAGAGAGTGCTTTCACCCTAAAAGTACCGCATACATTCAATAACACTTAAAAACCATCCCTTCATTTCTTTCTCGTCGGAAAAGCTGAGACACTACCAGTAGAGCAATAGATTGTGCAACATCATTATGTACATATTAGGTTTAGGTTCATTTTCTGAATTCACTGACAGGACCACCCTTGTTTGGCTTTTTTAAATTCGTTATATTGGTACAATAAATAGGGAGGACATATGACATATATATATATATATATATATATATATATATATATATATATATATATATATATATATGATATGAAAAGAAAAATGAATGCTTGAGTCGGGATTCGAACTCGAGTCTCTAAAGTCTGTACCTTTAGCGCTCTAACCAACTGAGCTACTCAAGAATTCCAATACAAGCATACAATTTTCTTATACATGTAGTATTCTCAATTCACACAAGAGGTAGCTGAAATTGTTCCAACTGCCATCTCGCGGCTAACGTAACAGTTTTTTTAAAGAGCATTCATTTTTCTTTTCATATCATATTTGCCTTCATTGCCAAATGTCAAAAATATATTTATAATATATATATATATATATATAGTGGCGTGTCGTAATGGCGACGTCTAAATTACGCGAAGAAGGCGAGAATATTGGTCTCGCATTGGTTGGAATAAATTTACGAGTCACTGACTCGCGAGTCGAATGACCCACGGAAACCACCGAAACATGTGAGTTCTCATTCCAGAGATCTCCACGTGTCTCTACTCTCCCCCTTCGAGAAAGATCGGTGGCCAGAGGCTACTATGTTTCGAAGTGCCTCGAGCTTATGCTTAGAAAGTTCTTCGTTGTCTAAATAAAATGTGGCGAGGACAGAGGCTGGTTACTTTGAATTAGCGGCGATATAGTGAACAACGAAAGGACAAAATGCAGTGGATAAACTCACATGAAACTTTGAAATATTTGTGAAACAAATAAATATTGAAACAAGTTTAATTGTGAGTGGAAATTTTGAACAAACTATTACCGATATTTTGTAGAATTAAATGAACATGTTGTGAAACTATTTCAGATTTGTGTGAATTATTTGCGGCGAAACCACCTGAAGATGAAACCCCACGAGAGTGGTAGAATATTTAATTCAAGTTTCATTATAATTTAATATATTCTATGTTTACACAGTGCGACAATGACATCGCGGAACTTATCACATTCAGTTATTTCAGGAATATTATTGCCTAGTGGTGGGAGTAGAGAGAGGAAGGGGAGATGGGCACTTGAAGTAGGTAAAACGAAGTTACAGTTACATCAGTCAATCAATAGTGAGCTCTTGAAGTATGTAAATCCGCAGTCGTGAAGAATATTGTTTGTGCGTATTCGCGTATTTCGTATATTCAGATATGTCTAGGAAGTGGAAGTGGTTAATACACTAAATATTTTTTGTTACGTGTATGGCGAGTTTACGACTAAGTCCCAAAGACATCCCATTTCTCCGATCGTTCAAAAGGCATACGAGTTGCATTTTGAATCAAAAGTTGATGAGGGTAAGTGTTGGGCACCAAAGAACTGTTGCTCACGTTACTCCCGTTATTTAAGAGGCTGGTTACGTGGAACATATCCATCCATGCCATTTGCCATATTACAGTTGTGGAGTGAACCTAGAGACCACATTACAGATTGCTACTTTCGTTTAACGAAAGCAACAAGAATCTCAAGTAAATCATAACACACAATTTCTTATCCAAATTTGGAATCTACATTGCTTCCAGTACCGCATTCTGATTCTCTCCCAGTTCCAAAACCACCAACGGAAGATGAAACAGATGCTGGCAGTGATAAACCAACAGATCACGAAGATCATGAAGATCTTGATTAACGCCAGCTGCAGTACGTCTATAACCACAGCTATTGTCGCAGGCAGAATTGAACGATCTTGTAAGAGATCTAAATCATTCAAAGAGTCAAGCAGAATTACTTGGGTCTCGTTTTCAAGAAAGAGCCTGTTACAATCAAACACTAGTTTTACATTTCGTAAACGACAGCTTGGTCTTTCCAGTTTTTCTTAAATGAAAGAGTTTGGTATACTGTAATGACACAAATGGGCTGCTTACAAAATTTGGGATGATACGTAATCCGGAAGAATGACGCCTATTTATATATTCCTCATAGAGTAGTCTCGAAATTGTTCTCTTACATAACGGCCCATTACGTTCAATGAAAGAAAACCTACAAGAACATGAGGCCACTCCTTAAGAATACTGGCTATTCGAATCAAGAATGGAAAATCTGTGGTGATTTTAAAGTTCTGGAACTTCTTCTGGGAATGCAGACTGATTACACAAAATTTTAGCTGTTACTTGTGTAATGGGTTAGTACGGAAAAAAAGGAACATTTTTTAGTCAAACAATGACCTTTAGAAAAAAGTGTCCCTTGAACACCTTGTTGACAAATATTAGTGTGCTGTTACCACCACAGATACTGAGAAGGCAGTTTGGCTTGCATTGAAAGATGCACGCGACACTTTTTTGGGAAACGTAATGTCTGAGAATTAAAGGGAACTGACGGAATACATTTTGGACTGTTACAAGGCTATGGGGTACAACACGTATGTGAAATTACATTTCCTTCATTCCCATTTAGATTTCTTCCCACCTATTGTTTCAGGTGTGGGTGACGAAACATGATGAGCGATTTCCCGAAGATATCGCTGCTTTGGAAAGACGACATAAAGGAAGATGGTCAACAAATCTTTCGGTGGATTACTGCTGGACACTCATACAAGAAGTTTGACATCCACCCAAAAACGGAACGTTTGCAGGAAAAGTTTCCAACTTGTTAGTACATTATAAATACAAACAATTAATTTTGTTACAGATTCCTTCTGTGTTGTTACTGAATCGTTTCCAAGATTCTCGAAAGTGGCATATGTGGTGTATCTTTTCCAGAAAAATTGGTACGTGTTGGAACGTTTCTGTTTTCATTTTTGCAATCAGTATGTGATTTAGTAAAGAACACATACTTTAATCTCACGGCAAGACACAAAGTTCAAAATTGTTGTACTGTGTTATTTCTGATCAGATACTTCTAATATTGTTCTGCTTGTATTATCTCTTTTGGGAATCATATTCTACAATTTATTATTTTCCTATTGTGTAAGTGTTCATCTGTTAAATATTGTACAACCGTTTTTGTTTATTTCTTCTTTTAAATTACTGGTACACTTTTATTTAATTATGTAGGTGTATAATGAACACCAAAAAGAGGAATATTTCAGTATTTTAGGAACACAGAACAGAACGAAATTAATACCAACTTTGTTATCGGGAGCCCCGATAGTGAAGACGATACCGCACTAACGTATATAGTTAAACGTCCCGGGTTTAAGTACCGGTTCAGGCGCTCATTTTTTCAAATCATATATCTATATATAAATATATAAATATATATATATATATATATATATTGTGTGCATGTGTGTATGTGTGTGTTGCCTGTTATCGCTCTAGCGCCGCATTTTTTTAATTCTACTCGCTATACGGAAAAGAAATAAGAAAAGTAGAGTACAGTTCATTAATCAGTCTAGTTGTACCATTAGGACTGAAAATTAATCAGAAACGAACATTTAAAAATTTTTCTAGCGTTCGCAATGTTTAATTTTTTTCACAACTTAAATAGGTCCAAGTTATTGAAATAAAACGAAAAAGGCGTTCACCGAAAACAAGAGGAATTTTATCAGTTAAACAGGGGGTTTATCTAAAAGTTAAAATTTAAAAACCATATCTGATTTGTCGTAACGGAATTTTATACTTGATATTTAATATTAAGAAAATTGTTCAGTGCAACACAAATCCATAGCATGGTAGGCCGAACTGTTCATCGTTCTAAATTCCTGATATAGCAGTCTTCCAAATACGGTCCGGTAATATTAAAATGTTCAGTACTGAGATATCCAGCCTTGGAAGCTTAAAAATATTCAATACATAGATCACTAGTACACATCCGCTGTGATAGTACTAAAATATTCAATACTTTCATTTCTTACAGAAAATCCTATTCCTTGGGAATAACCAAGTGTTAATATCTTGCAAAATATAGACTCACAAATTATAAAAATATTCAAATTAATCCTTTGGGTCAATAGATGCACAAACAATATCTACAGATAATCGATTTCTTATTTCATATCTTGCCATTTTAAATATTCGTGCATGGCATAAGTAATTATAATTTAAACATGAAGATAAAATGGACTTAATCTTTAATTCTATTTGGTCTTTTTTAGTTTCTGTAAAACAGTTGGGGTTTGTTTAGCAGTTACGGAAGAAATCAAAGATTTGTTTGGTTAAGCTGTTAGATTTCATTCTGAGAAGAATGAAAATTAAGACGATTATTATATTTTTTAATTGTATTTACAATATAACATTTTATCATGCGTCATCTCTCGCAACAAAATTTGTACCGTATGATTTCTTAAACGCTAAATTAAATTTCAAATTGAAATTACACAATTATACATGATTGCATACTTTTTACATTTGACTTAATTAATTGAGAATTAATAACTTGTTTAACTCCAAACATATTTTTGAGTGTACTATAGTAACCCAATAAACAGGAAATAACTTCATTTACATTAAGAAGTGCAATTAAATTCAATTTTGCCTTCACACATTTTTATTCAAGATGTCTTCTTGGAAACTCTTTTTGTGATATAGAAAAATTCAAAGTTATAAGAATGTAACACATAATAGCCAATCACGAATAAAGCATATGTATATATTTAACATAGAAATTGTAATTTGAGAGCAAAGAAAAACAAATGAAAAATTATTATCTAATAAAAAATATTTTTAATGAAATAGTTATCACTAACTATTTCTCCAGTTTGGAGAAACATGTAGATTTGGCTAAAATAATAAACTCTCTCCCAACAAATTGAATAAGTGTCCGGAATTTACAAAATAATGGTACATTCAGCAAAATTGTATTCTGTGTTCAACAAACTGATAATTCGCTTAGTTTACGCAGTTTTTGAGTGTGATCTTTCTATTTGAGGAATACATTCAAGTTTTTTTTCTTTTTTTTTCTGTTCGAGTTTCGATGCGATCCGTATGTTGAGTAGGAAAGAAGACATAAAGGAAGGTGTACCGGCTATAAAAAATGGGAGAAAGGACAAAAAGAAGAGTTGTTGATATATTTCTTATTTCACATTGATATGTTTCATAGAACTTTTCGTAACTAGGAAATTTGCATTGAAATTAAAAATAAACTTTGCGGTAAGTTTAAGCCTGGCGTGTGTTAATTAAAATGCAAGGTTTATAGTTATTACCGCTTTGGCAGATAAAGGAGTCACATTCAAAAGACTACATTATATAAATATTAAACAATGAAGTTAGCCCTTTTATTTGTGGATTTTCTTTTCATCTTCTCGATTCTAATTATACGTGTTAGTATGAATTTACAAATAAAAATAAAGCATGTTTATATTTTTAGTTTCTAATGAGATCCTGATATTGGAAAACAACGCTCATGACTAGAGTTAACATTTATGAAAATAAAGAAACAAGTCGTCATGCAGAAACTGCGTAAATTAGCGAATTCCCCTGCAATTTTAATTTATGGAGCGATATTGAAGATTGTTTACTATATAATAATAATAATAATAATAATAATAATAATAATAATAATAATAATAATAATAATAATAATGAAGAGCGCACAATGTGCATAATGTTAAGTTCACTATGGTCGACCGTTCAGGCCCCTACAGTAAGCCCTCAGGGACACGTTTCGCCTCCGACACGACACAACATGTTTATGATCGCAGTGTTCAGCGCACAGCTCACAGATGCACTGGGAGTCTGGTTCGTGATGTTTCTTGATCCTACAAATCCTATGGTGAAACCCATGTGTTGCACCTTCGTCATCAGATGTATGAGGTCGTATTCTGCTTGTCTCCAATCCGTTGTCATCATAGCGTCCGTGTAGTAGAATGCCATCCAGATTTGGTTTTTCTTCAATATGTTTACTATATATATATATATATATATATATATACATATAGGCTTTTTTCTTTGTATTATTAAATCATATGTAAGAAGTTCTTTAGTTAAAATAAATATCACAACCAATGCTTCATCAAGCGTATATCACCGATGGATTTACAGTTTTAATATTGTCCAATTATTGTTGCAGTTGGTGGAGTATGCTCGTGAGGAATTCTGCGACACTGACTGTGTTGAAGTCAAGCTTCAGAATATTTTGCAGAATACCAGATTGTTGTACCGCTGGTCAATCTCAGAAAAACATGTTGCGTTCAGTCACCAGATGCTGGGCCACCTGCAGTGATATTTCTGAGCAGTTGCAATAAGGTGAAGCAGTTTTGTTTATTTTGAACAGGTAAGACTTAAATCGGCTGTGGATGGTGAGAAATTATTTGGTTGTGTAGTTAGGTCGTAGGTATAGGGACAGTTTCTGGGGTGGATGAAAATTTTCACATGAGAGACGTCATTGAATTAGGTGTAAATGGAGTTCCAGATTGTTTCCTAGTACCCTTTTAATATCTGATAACTTGTAAGAAGTTTCAATGCGAGAAATAAAAAAATTGAACCCGGTAAAGCGTTGAAAATGCTACACCTGAAATTTCAACCTTCAGATTACAACCCACCTTCAATCGTCCGGTTTTGCTCTGAGCGAACTCAATCTCACTTTTTTATTAAACATAAACATGCTAGGTTTGTTTCAAGAAAATAAGCATTGCAACTCGAGTGAATTTTAATTTTTGGCTTTTATGTAAACCATCAAATATAAAAATCATATTTAACATATTTTCACAGAATACCTTTTTCGTTTTATTTAAATAGTGTAGGCCAATACCGATTTTCGTTGTGAAAGCGAAAGAAAATACGAATGCTAGAGCGATTTTTAAACTTCGCTTAATTAACCCCAACGCTAATGGTACGATTCTGCCGGTCAACGAACTTGACATTACATTTCTTAATTAAATCTATATGTATGTATGCATATATGTATATATTTTCTTTTTTTTCTGTGTAAGTAGGATATATTCTTGAGTGAAACCTCACAAGCTGCATTCTTTTGGAATTCTAAATAATGCTTCTGCAGCTAAGTCGATATTCAATCAAGACCTAAGTTACAATCTAATTCAGAGGAAACCTACTTTTAAGCTATTTAGATCACATCTTGGCCCAAAATCAAATACTTCTTTTTCGATCTTCAAGTCCTGTGTAATAATGGAACTGAATTCACAATGTACAGTTTATACATCATTTTATTCTCACGACGTTAGGCAATTATGTTAACTTGTTTCGGTCTCAACAGAAATTTCATCCATCATTTTTCTGTGAAAGAACGTCCCAGTTCTCTTTTTCTTGTAAGATGATAGGTAAGAATATGTTTTGATAGCCTGTCATATTCCATTCGAAGAACATGTTGCATCCATGTAGCTTTATATTGTGCAATTTTGTTTTCTGAAAGTTCCATGTAGAGTTGATCTAAAATTTCTTAATTTATTTTATGACCTGATATTCTTTTCACCAGATGTGCTTAAGCGTAGGAAAGTAAATACCGCACAGGGCAGTTCAGTTGGTAAGACGATACGGTACAAGCTGGAATGTCACATGATCCATTTGCGACGGGCTTAGGAATTTTTGAAATAGTGTAAATATTTTGAAAGTACCATGACCCTGGGTTTGACTCGGTCTGCAACGAAGTGAATACCAGACTGTTTTGGGAGTAATGGCGGCCGTCACGTAGGGATGATACCTGATTTACATCTCCTGCCGACTGACTTGAAAGACTGGAATATTAACTTTCTACTATCCCAAATACCTCCTAAGATTTTGTAGGATCTTTTTATCATTATTTTTATTATTATTATTATTATTATTATTATTATTATTATTATTATTATTATTATTATTATTATTAATATGTGTATACTCCACTAGTATGCTACCTGCGGTATTTACATATTTTATAATCTACTCCCCTTTCAATACAATTTAACATTTACATTCTTGTACAAAACAAAATGGTACTTGATATTTCATAGTTTGTCGAATTATATTCTGTTTATTGATCATACATAATTATTTATTTATCTTGTTTCTAGTTGTATCTCCCTCATAAACCCTTGTCCAGTCTTTATGGAAGTTTTTATTAACTGTTATCTTTTTTGTTGTAACATTTTACACTGGAAGAGCAGGTGATCTACTTCTGAGCTTGGCAAAGTGGAGATTTGAATTATCTAAAACCTGTGCATATGGCCTTATGTTGATATGTCCAGTAATCATAGTTTCCAAATTGGATGACAAATTTCAGTTATAATTTTAATCTAAGTTTACTCTAACGTTCCGGAAGATGAATTTTTAAATATATCCTTTGGTAGTTTGGTCCCATTCTAAATCAGTTCACCTTTTTGAATATATATATATATATATATATATGTATATATATATATATATATTGGAACAAGATCTTTGTTCTAGTTGGTTAAGTTGGTAAGTTGATGACCAGGGATATGGATATCAGGACAGTATGGTGCGCCGGACTAATTGGGTTCAGGTTCGGTAGAGCTGGAGTCTCATCTATGTATACGAGAGGAAGGTTATTCACTTGGAAAACAGTAGACGAGTCCAGTTGAGTTGAAACACACATGCAGTTTATTCTTCTTATTTTTACACACCGTCGGTGCATCGACGGAATTTCACAAGTCGAGTTGGCAGGTATGCGGGGTCTGATCTTAAGAAACTCACGGTCCCTATATGAAATATCACTAACTCAAGCTGATTTGCTATGATTATTAATTCCCACACGCTTCACTATCGGATAAATAAACATGGAGCGCAATCTGACACCTATCTTATAGGATTGACTAATCAACCTCGCTATCGGCGGAAATATATTTATCACTTCTTTCTAGGAATAATTTGGGATATATTCCCCTACTTCTGCCTGGCGTATTTGCCTGATTAATATGTTTACTAATTAGTTTGTGTGATGCTTTGCACCCTACGTCGGGTGGACTTGTGTTCTCCCTACACTCTGTCAGGACATAATATTATTTCGTACGAGATCGTCGACCATTCTCTTTCCACACAGGGTAACTTCAACTTTTACAAAATTTAGATGTTACAATATTTTTATTCGTCCCTTCCTATTTTGAGGGGTCGTTGGGTGTTTAAGGTCCACGTCATCATCTTGGCTGTTTACCCCCTTTTTTCCTTCTCCAGAGTTATCCACGTCCTTATACTTTACTCTTAAGTTGCCAAAAGTAATTTTCTAGATGATTTAATGACTTTACTTTAGTGTCTATGTTTCGCACCTCCAATCAAGATTTTCCTCTTATGGACTAACATATTTCTAGTTTAATTGCTTTTGGCACGCATCTGCACCCCGCTCAAGACGGAAAAGCTGTCTTTTCTACTCGACTGTGCGCGTGCATTGTGCTAAGTTCAGGATTATATCCAGTGGACAATGCCTTAGCCGTTCACTTGTTTATTACAAAGGAAACTGCAGAATTTCTTTCTATTGTATTCTGTTTACGTGTTGAAGGGGAAAAACCATGAGTTAGGCCGTGTCTTTAACATGACTATTAAATTTATAATATTAGTAAAATTGTTAAGCTTTTATCAAACTTATGAGATAGTTACGTTTATAAATTTATTTATAATTCCACTATACTTCAAATGTTTCCCTCATAATTTTGAGTACAAACTCGACATGTCTATTAGAATTTTTACTCTATCATATTACACCTATATTAATAATTTAGATAATTTTCTGCTTATATTTGTAAATGGATAAACAAAGCCTCCGCCTAGTTTCGTGGTACAATATATATATATATATATATACATACATCGATGCTATAATTAAATTTTGACATTTAGCAAAAATGCAGGCCTAATATGAATTGAAAAGAAAAATAAACGCCTGAACCGAGATTTGAACCGGTCCTGGATCCGAATCCCGGTTCAGGAGTTTATTTTTCTTTTCATGTCATATTAGACCTGCATTGCTAAATATCAAAATTTAATTATAACATGGAAGTAAAGAAGCGATAAAATAAAAATTCCCTTCCATTTGCTTATTTGTTTAAGTAGCCACGAGAGAGCAGTAAAACAGATTTCCCGCTTACCTCTCATGATAGAGATGAAGGAAAAATAAATGTTAGTGCCTGGATAGCGTGAGGGGTAGCGCACACTACCAGTATCAATTTAGAGTTCCGGGGTTCAAATCCCGGTTCAGGAATATATAATAAAATAATCAAGCATAAATGCCTAGTGGCCTGTTCCAGTCTCATTATCCATTCAGTACTCTAAGAAGTAGTCGGTCATGGCTTCATTTCCCGACTGGTTAGTGTTTTACTATTAATTTCAGCAGACTTACAGCGCGTATCCCAATATTTATTTGATATCAGAAATTAAGAATTTTCAGTTTCTAATAATATTTCTGAATTTGTTTTATTATTTAGCCATGTGTATTTTGCTGTTCTCGTGACGTTAATGCCTTCACCCATGTTGAGAGTTTCGTCTCCTTCCTCAAAAGCCCGTTTCACATCCATATAGCAATGTTTAATTACTGTAAGAGAGTTGTATAATAATAATATATCATCAGGAAAAAATATGCTTTAAACTGCGCGGTGCTAACAGTATCGTACATAAAATGTATTGTATAACCTAAGTATCTTAAAAATGCAGTATTATTATTTTCCGAAGTTATTTCTTCTGCGAGGAATATTGAAAGTCGTGAATGGACTGAACGAAACACTATCGTTCATTCTAACATATTGATTTGCCAGTGTCTCAAAAAAATACACATAGAGTTATTTTCCCTTTGCTAAGAAACCTCATGCCAATGCTATAATACTATTTCGAATAGTTTTCCTTTTCTTGAGAGCATGTTTGGAAATTCGTTTCATCTCCACAATCTTACTATAGGGCGTGAAACATTATTCGAATTGAAGTTTCAAAATAACCTCGAATTGTAGAATATAATAAAGAGTTATTTCCTTTTAGCATTCCCGAACAATTTAGGTTGTTCCTGGGAAAAATACTTTTGGAGACTTTTACTAATCTTCATTGATCCTAGTTGTTAGACACAAAAATTACAATGTGTGTGTGTGTGTGTGTCTGCATGTATGCATGTATGCATGGATGCATGTATGAATATATGCATGTAGGGTATGTATGCATGTAGGGTATGTATGCATGTAGGGTATGTTTGCATGTAGGGAATGTATGCATATATGAATGTATGAATGTATGGTATGTATGCATGTAGGGTATGTATACAATGTACAACATGTAATAGAATAAAACTAGAGTTATCACCAAAAAGAAAATAATTTTACCTTGAAAAGCGAGGGGTGCTTTTTATGATTTTTACATTTTCTTCTTAGAGAATTTGCTTTTACCAATATCTGTTTATTATCAAATATATTAACTGATATAGAGGAACCCGAACTTTTGATCGTAAAATTATTTTCTTTTTTGTTGATAACTCTAGTTTTATTCTATATACCGGTATGTTGAAGATGATTTTTGTGTTCAACACTTTAATTTTATCCCAAGCGTGTTGGAAATTAAAATTATTTTTACTTTTTTAGATTAGTCCCCTTATAAGGCGTGTTGTTTTAGTTTTTTAAAACTATTATTTATTTTTAATTTTTGAGTTTAGTATTTTTTCAGAATAAGATAAGAATATAAATATTTTTAAATTCTATACTACTGTAGTATGAGCTAAAATTAATACTCTTCTAAAAAATCCTCGCTGCCGGATTTAAACCAGCGACCTATGGATTACTAAAATTATATACCACTACAGTTCACCGCTCTACCAACTGAGCTCTTACAACGATTGATCATAAAGTCGACAAGTTCGCAACCTATTATACCAGTTTTCATTTTTTTTATTTCCTAGTGACTCTTCCATGATTTTAGAAACAAAATATACAATTACTGTATTGTCACGGATCCTTTACAACTATACAATGTTTCAAGTCGAGCCAATGTTGCTAAGTGGCTGAAAATCGTGTTCAAAATTCAGTTACATAGATACAAAGAAACGTTTTTTTGATTGTCTGATGACTCTGGCCAGGATTTTAGGAAGAAATATGAAAATATTATATTGTCACGGGTCCTTTACATGTATGCAAAGTTTCAAGTCGATCCAGTGTTTCTAAGTAGTTGAAAATCGTGTTCAAATATTCCGTTACATACATACAAAGACACTTTTTTTGATTTTGTGATGATTCAGGCCAGGATTTTAGAAAAAATGAAATTATTGTATTGTCATGGGTTGTTTACAAGTATAGAAAGTTTCAAGTCGATCCAATGTTTCTAAGTGGATGAAAATTGTGTTCAAAGTTTCCGTTAGATAGATACAAAGACAGTTTTTTTTTGATTTTCTGATGATTCTGGCCAGGATTTTAGAAAAAAAGGAAATTATTGTATTGCCACGGTCCTTTACAAGTATACAATGTTTCAAGTCGATCCAATGTTTTTATGTGGGTGAAAATCATGTTGAAAGATTCCGTTACATAGATAGATAGATACATAGATAGATACAGGTCAAGCTAATATAAAGCGTGTAATAAAGCGTGTAAAACCTGTCTTTGTATATATGAAACGGAATCTTTGTCCACCATTTTCACCCACATAGAAACATTGGATCGACTTGACATTTTGTATACTTGTAAAGGGCACGTGACAATACAATAATTTAATATTTATTTTCTAAACTCCTGGCCAGAATCATCAGAAAATCAAACAAAAAAATAATAGTTTTAAAAAACTACAGCAACACTCTTTATTCGAAAACCGAAAAACAAAAGGAAACATAAATTTAATTTCCAACACGCTTGGGATAAAATTAAAGTGGTCAACAAAAAATCATCTCCAACTCACATATAGAAAAAATAGTGTTATTAACAAAAAAGAAAATCATTTTACCATCAAAAGCGTGGGGTGCTCTATATCAATTAATATATTTGATAGTAAACAGATATTGGGAAAAGTAAAGTCTCTAAGAAGAAAAGTTAAAAATCATAAAGAACACCCCACACTTTTGATAGTAAAATTATTTTCTATTTGTTGATAACTCTAGTTTTATTCTATATGTGTTGGAGATGATTTTTTTGTTGACCACTTTAATTTTATCCCAAGTGTGTTTGAAATTAAAATTATTTTTCATTTCTTTTAGTTCGGTTTTCTAATAAAGCGTGTTGTTTTAGTTTTCTAATAAAGCGTGTTGTTTTAGTTTTTTAAAACTATTACTTATGTTTTATTTTTTACTTTTAATATTTTACATAATTGCATGCTATTATGAATTACAGGGACTCTTGTCTTCTCAGCTCCTTTGAAAAAAAATGTTAAACTGAAAATATATAAAACAGTTATTCTCCCATTTATATTATATGGATGCGAAACTTGGACCCTTACTTTAAGGGAGGAAAGAAGATTACGAGTATTTGAGAATAAAGTCCTTAGGACATTTTTTGGACCAAAAAAGAGATGAACAGACATGTGAATGGAGAAAACTACATAATAGTTAGCTACATGATATATACATATATATATACACATTATATATAGATATAATAACAGTTATACCTCGTAGGCTGCGATGGTAAGGACATGTGGCACGTATGGGGGATGAAAGAGGTGCCTGGAAACTTCTGGCAGGAAAACCAGAAACGCCCAGTTGGTAGATCAAGAATGAAATGGGAGAATAACATTATCCATGATATGAGGGAAGTAGATTATACAGGGGATGGTTATAAAATATTAGCTCGGGGTAGGGATCTATGGAGAACGTATGTCCGCGCGGCCATGAACCTATGGGTTAGACAGATCCAGTGGGTTAATTAGTTATTATTATTATTATTAGATATTTTCATGCCTAACGATGTAGGATTCAGATGGAATTTCTTTAAATTATCTTTACAGATGTTTACACAAATTTTCCAGTCTTTTTATTTACTTCATAACAAATTACTGATTGCACCCAATTAATTTTCTGCAATTAAAGTCTCTTCCTTCACAATTTAATTTGTCACTAATTTCTTTACACTCGCTTAAAATTTCGTTTATAAAATCTTGTCTTCACATCTAGGTTATGTTTATTGCCCATATTTTGGATACGACTGGCCGGTCAGTCCTCGCACCACCTTACATAAATGAGGGCAAGAGCAATCTGGACACTATCCAGATCCAGATCTTTCTCGTAAAGAAGCCTCGAGAGGCAGATGATTCTAGACTCGACGTATCTGGAATTTGTTTCTCTATAGATGCAGTTTTATAATTGCATCCGACCGAATTCAAACTCCCACTGGCTTTAGGGATACCTCTTGCTTCCGTGAAACAAAAGACACTAATTTGAATAACGGATTAATAATGCGTCACAATATGTACTAAAAAAATATATATGTCAATTATACATTTATTTTTCCTTAAAACTATTATCAATTGTATGTTATAGAGAAGGTCTTTTGTTTATAACCCTGCCATAATAAATAAAACATTATATATATATATATATATATATATATATATATATATACGTATATTAATACGTGAAGGAAATGAACATACCAAATTTTGCACCCCTTTCTAAGCAGATTGGGGGCACAGAGGAGTGTGATATTTGGCATAATTGAAGTTCATATATGGAAGGAGTACAGAAAAATATTTTTTTTGTGTAATGTGTGTTACAAATATATTAAATTAAACAAAATAGAATTATTTTTTCTAACGAATTTGTGTGTATTGCTCATTCATTTGGCTGCTCATTCATTTGTTTATTTGTGTACTCATTCATTTGTTTACGTTAATACTGAAAGTGCATTGTTGTAAAGAAGAAAATTGTGCAGCAGCAATGTGAATTGACTTACTCTCACGTATTTATTATTAGTGGTTGATTATTAGTGATTTTAAAAAAAATGTGAGTACATTTTATTATTCTAAATTAAACCCTGTCTTATCTTTGTTTCAGTAATTTAATTACATATTTTTTTATATTTAGATATTCGTACCTACATTCATTATGCCTCAACATAGGACATTGACGTGTCGGAGTGAGAGACAAAGAAGATGGGATATAATAGATTCCCGTACACATAATAATAGGCCAAATGCAAATTTAAATAGTATTATATAGTATACAAATGTCAAATGACGCTTATTGTTTATCAAATATGGCTTAACCAAGCTATACCACATATTTCCTACCGTTCGTATTTTTAAAATAAATAAAAAATAATGCATAATGATATATTTATGAGATACTTACAAATTTAATGAATTGTGGTCGAATTTCTACCGCTAGGCGACCACCAGTTATTATTAATGTGCTGTTTAGTTGTAGGTAATTCCGTCCGGCATTCTTCTCTTTAGGTTTTTAGCATTGTACATTTTTCAGTAGAATGAGGAGCTGGCCCATTGCTAAAACCCGCAACCTGGAGGACCAGGTAATTTGAAATCAAGGTTGTCTTCCTCTAGCCTTTAGTGAATCAACACTGAACTACAAGGCAGTAGCTGTTAGTTTTGGTTCGCCTCGAGTATTTCATTTCACCATCTGGGCAGGCGCCCAATGGGGAGACTAGCAAACCCACACAGCACTATAATGAAAATTATGAAAGTTGAAAAAACATATTAGAAAAAATAGAAGAAAAACGTTTGAAATGTTATGGACACCTCATAAGAATGGATAGAAGAGAGAATACCAAAGAAGATCCTTAATTGGAAAGATAATGGAAGAGGCGGACCTAGAGAGCGTTGGATGGATGGAGTGAGGAGAAGTATGGAAGCTAGAGAGCTGAGGGAAGAATATGCTCTAGACAGGAACATCTGGCAACAAAATCACTTTGGGTTGAAGGAGAAACACTCTATTGTGGAATATTCCTAATAAAAAAATATTATTAATGATTATCCTTATTAGTTCACCTTCCACATAGATGCATAACATTATTCTAATTCTTGGATTATCTATTTGTTGCTCTTTTTTTCTGGTTTTCCCTGCCCTACTTTTTTTCCTCATTTGAGTTACATATCCTCCCATTGAACTCTACGGGTCTTACATATTTTCCAAAAATATACCTGATTTCTATAATGTTTCTTCCAATAACATGCCTTATTTAGCCTCTCTTTAATAAAAAAAACATGCTAAGCACATTATTCTCAAATATTCATAATATTTTCTTCTATATTAAAATTAAATACAATATTATTTTTCTTTCTAATAGCAAAAAGTTTAAAACATACACTCTTTTATATGTTTTTGGTTTGTTAAATATTGATTAATTAATTAATTAATTGTGTACATTATGTGGAAATACATTACAGTAATCATACTTTAAGTCACATCTGTTTTTGTGGTGTGTAATTACATATGAATCCTAGTATTAATTACCATAATGAAAGAAGACAGAATACAACTGTCGACAGACTTAATTAACACACCATTCTATTAGTTTTAATAAAAATATAACATTAACATTCTATAAAACAGTTCTCTAGATAACTGTAAAGGCGTCATTAGGGAATATTATTTATTTGCTGACGGTACTATTCGTCCAAGCAATAAGATGGAATGGCGAGTTAGTAAACTCCGAGTTCTTACGTCACTATACAAAGATATTAAGTGGATACCAGTATCAATACAACACTTGCCACGCCCTCCTCGTCATCAGTCTCATCGCTTGATCGCACAGTAGGGCTATATATGCATACTTATATTTCCAAGCGTTGCCCCATCAACATTGTGTATCATCATCATCATTGTGAATTGTCAACTGTGAATTGTGTTAAATACAACTGCAAGAAGAAGCGGACCTATTAGAGAACGCCTTTTCACAACAGTGAATTTGCCTAATTACAGTGTTTTCTCCATTCAAGTGTGCTACGTTTTCTAAAATTCCTTTTTTTCAATATGTATGTGTTATATCGTTAAATAAATTAAGTGGCTTTCTTAGTGTGATACATTTTTGTGCGTAAAGTGTTAATAGTGACTATTTAACTCATGCCCCAAATGGGAGTCAATGACCAATCACGTTTCAATGATTTCTGTTTTACAACCAATCAGAGTCGTGTTTCACGAAATATTTATCAGTGTTATAATTACCATATATTAAACAAAGCTCCTCGTTTTTAATATTCTGAACAGGTCTGACCGTTATTTTGCAGTGACTGAGCCTATAAGAAATACGGCTACCAGATTGTATATATAAGTGCATACATGTCAACATTTGTAGCAATTTATTATACACCAAAAAAAGAAACCACTGTTTGACTTTCTTAAATGTATTTTTTCCCAGGTAATAATCCAGAAAAATATAATTGTAATATTTACATCATACGACATCAGAAATGAATTAATATACAGATTGATGTTTCATTTTTTCTCCACTAGAGAGCATTCTTACAACATTGCGTTCCTTTGGCAATAAATAGTATGATCTGGTTGCAGTGATAAACAAAAGAAGCAGTAGAAGCGTACCTATCGTTTCTCATTTGTTTTCAAACATCGCCGTTTGCATTAAATATATAAATATTTTAAAATAACTACAGTTAAATAATGATTTGTGAGTAAACAGCTTAATTTTATTCGTTAAATAGTCCTAACAAGTGCCACTCTTGATTTCCAAATTCTCTAGATAAATTCACTCCTCACTTCGTGAGTCGTGAATTTATCGATAATTTGGAAATCACTCGTGGCATTACTTATGATAATTATTAACCCACTGGAGACACGTTTAAAGCGCCTAGCATGTTCACTGGGAACCCATTTAAATCTCCTCACCGCTACTCCGGCTGCGCTGGACTTTAAATCAGAATACAAAATACACATACTGTGTTCTATCACTTATGTTTTCAGATATTTTGTTTACCCCTGAATTTCTTTTAGTATCTTGTACTTTTACGAATAGCAAAGGAATGTGGCCTACCTGCTACCCTCTTTTGTGCATTGTAAACCGTTATGTTTTGTTATTTTCAAGGCTGTGAAAGTTGACAAACAATTCAAAAACGATCTTTTTGTAAAAGTTGTCGGACATTGCCTTGAAAGTAAACACAAATCATATGTTCAAACAAGACCGAAAAAAATAACAAACGCAATATAATACTGTACATAATAAAAAAATATATATGAAATAAAATAAGCATAGACCTATACATTATAAAATCAGGAAAAGTTCTTCGTATATTCTTTAATTATCATAGTTATATATCGACCTGTAAATTATAAAATACTATAGATAAAAACTGGACGAAACTCACCTAATATTTCTACCATCAGTAGCATGCACGGTTACGTTGTCACTGTATATTATTTCATCGTCCGAATCTTCGTTCCATGATAATTCACTACAATCACTGTCACATAACATTTCATCCACTACTTCACTTAGTTTCTCAAAAGCAATACGTTCTCTCCTATTTACGCACATATTGCAAGAAAAAAAATTAAATTTAAAACTATGAATTTTAACAAATAAGCACTGAATTTATATTCACTTATATTTTACCGTAATAAATGCCTACAACTATAGTCTACTATTCTATAAATAATAACTAAAATAAACTATACAATACACTAGGCCTATACATATTTACTTTACATAAACAAACAACAAATTTTACTGATGGTGAACCGAAAATTTAAACCACTAAAAAAACCTAACGTCTTACAGTGGTGGTTATAACACAACAACGAGTCTAGCTCGTCGAGGAGCTGTTTGGACTTTCTATCTGCTCACGAGGGAGACTCGTTAAAAGTCTCCAATGGGTTAAGTAAATTAAGGTAGGTACATAAATCTTTGTAAGAGTGCAAGGTAATATGGGCAAAGAACTAAGTCTTGGCTTGCCAACCATCGTGGCCGGTAACCGTGCGACCGATATGGAGACGGAAAACTCAAACATACCCGCTTTTGTGTATTGGGAAGAGTCAATAATTAGATTCGACGAGTATATTTTTAACAAAAAGCCTGAAATGTCAGACACAGATGTAGAACTAGCAAATGACATTAGAGGAGCTCTTCTAATCAATTTCAATTATTTCTGAACATTCAAAATATTTGGTAAAAGTCAAATTGCTTATGGTCTAACTATTGATACACTAGGAACTAGATGCGATAAGGAAAGCGGAAATAAAAAATCACTTCCCAATACCTACAAGTGCTTCACCAAGCTGTCTAAGATAGTTATAGAAATACAAACATCTTGCTTTATAAACAGGTAAAGAAAACTACCCGACCTTGGAAACTAGCCTACAAGAGAAAAGCAAGTTAAAACAGACGATCAGAAAAAATAATTCTAAACCATCTAAAAAAAAAGCCTAAAGAGAATCCAATTGAAAATCCTAAGGAAACAGGAAACAAAAGAAAACGTAATGAAACTGGGAAGAACCCAAAAAACAAAACAAAGATTCATTCCTGTTGTTTAAACTATAAATACATTCTCTGTCTTAGCAGAAAAAAAGATGAACAATCAGAAGCAGGTACATTTGAAACAAATCACGAACCAGAAAGCATGGAGACTACACCATCCACAGTACAACCCAGTAGTACAAACCAACCATCAAGAATTCAAAGAAATGGTCCTCGTTCTCCTCCTATAACGGTGTTAGGTCACGGCGATCTCTTCAAAATGAACACAAAATTGAGAGAAATTATCACAAAAGACTTAAAAGTCGTAAACACTCACTAAGGACTGAGATACTATTCTACCAGTTTAGAAGGTTTCCAAATTATAAGAGAATTAGTTGATTCAGTAAAAAAAAGAAAATTATACCTTCCAAATAAAAAGGACCCACCCCTCAAAGTAATGATCAAGCAAATACCAAATAAGTTGACATTGAAGATATAAAATCTGGACTGTTTTTTCTTGAATATCCAGTCAGCTCAATTAAACAAATCACTAAAAAAGAAGGTGACAAAATTGTAAATCTACCACTCTATCTAATAGAGTTAGAAAACTCTGAGAGAGCTAAATATACCTACGACCTTAAAAAGCTCTTATTTGCTGTAGTCTCCATTAAAGCGTATCGTCCTCGCGCTAGCCTTAAGCAATGCCTTCGTTGTCAGCGCTTCAACCATACCTTTGGCGGGTGCAATCTTACACCACGTTGCGTCATATGCGCTCAACCGCATAGTCATTTGAAGTGTACAGTGCGAGTGGAGCTCAAACTGACACTTCTAAATTATAATGTGCCAACTGTGAGGAAAGAGGGCACATTGCCTCTTATAGGAAGTGTCCAAAATATATTGAAGCCAATGAAGCTTTTCTTAAATCACAAGAACCTAAGTTGCCGACAACAAAGCCTGCTCCGCACTTTTACGACAAAATTAATATATCCTAACATCTCTTATAGCAAGACTACACCATCAAATGCTGACAATGCCCAGCCAGCACAAGATCGCATTGCTTCCATCCAGAGCAAGGCCAACCTAAATTCCATCACACCAACTTCAGTAAACGATCTGGTTCGTGATGTCCAACCACTAATGGCTAAAAACTAATAGCCCACTGGAGAAATTTATGTTCATGAGTATGTTCTTCGAAAATGTATAACACATTTCACAAGGTAAAATTCTCAAAGTCATGGCTTTTTAATCTCAATGGCGTTAGCAAACAGGTCCCAGAATTGGAGATTGTATTGCACCAACACAACATAGACATACTATTGCTAAATGAAATGCACCTAAAGCCAAACCATCGCTTGCGTTTCACACACTATCAAATATATCGTACAGACAGACTCACTTGCCCCATGGGCGGCACTGCGCTCTGTATTAAAAATCAATTGGACATCGTTCCATCCAAATCCGTGGACTTCAATTCATTGAAGCCACTGGCATCCTTATACCTATATCGCACAACGAGGAACTCTTCATAGCGTCAATTTATAAATCTCCGTTAAGACCACTTACTCGACACGACTTAAATATCCTGACTTCGTTTCCCCCTTCCGATTATTCTGGCGAGAGACTTCAATGCCAAATATCTTTTCTGGAATTGTCGAGTACTAAATGCCTCTAGCCTGGTTTTACAGGTATACTGCCAGCAACACAATATTGAAATTTCGGTCCCTACATAACACACTCACTTCCAAGAGACACCTCAAGGCTTACGCTCAGACATACTTCATATAGCAATAGAAAAAAACACTGTCATCAATACAAACATTGACACACTACAACATGACTTGAATCAGACCACGCGCCAATACTGTTCACAATCACTACAAATCTTACACTTACACCTCCTTTCAGAAACTACACTTCTCAGACAAACTGGACAGACTACTCGAGACTCCTCTCTCAGTGGTTGAAACCTAGACTACAGGTCGAATCCACTGAACAGCTGGAACTTTCGATTAAAACTTTCAGGCCACCATAAACACTGCACTACCGTATTCATTAACAAACACGCAAACAAATCGATATACACCTCATACAGACCCAACACTACTTCACTATCTTGAGTGTAAGCGACACTTAAAATAACTTTACAGACGCTATGGAGCACCAGAATAAAAGCAGCAATGCAATCGGTATGCCAATGGTGTACGGAATACACTTCGAGAAAAAGTAACACTGATTGGTAACTCTCATTAAATACTTTTAATGTTAATAAAACTCCCCATGGGAGATTATCAAAAGAATCAAAATTAGTGGAGCACCTCCTGCGCCAACTGCGCTAAATAATAATGGAAGTTGGGCCTATCATCCTTATGATAAAGCCCAACTTATTGGATCCAATCTCGAAGATCGACTCTGTCCACATGTGCTAGCCACACCGGTTCATGAAGCGAATGTCAACGACGTGGTATGCACTTTCCATGCTACTCCTACAGTGCCTATCTATCCAGATATTCACCTAAAATTACCTCGAATTCCACATCCACTCCTTAAGAAATACCTGTGACCCAGGTACAGATAGAATCCCCAATTTGGTTATCAAACACTTGCCCCAAAAAGCCCTCATCCTACTCCTTACAATATTTAAGTTTTGTTTTAAACTTAATTACTTCCCTTCAGCATGGAAAGTGGCAAATGTCATAGTGCTCCCTAAAGCTGGCAAGGATCCATTAAATCCTGACAACCTTCTACCAATAAGTCTCTTACCAGTTCTGGTAAACTATTAGAAAGAATAATTTAACTCAACTAAAAACAGAAGTCCAGGATAAAAATGTACATTCAAATTACCAGTTTCTCTTACGAAATTCACATAGTACCCCACTGCCACTGGCGGGACTTGTAGATCAGATTTTCACCGGGTTCAATGCCAAGAGGAGCACAATAGCAATATTTCTAGACATTGAGAAGACCTTCGATACAACCTGAATCAATGGATTAATATACAAAGTAATAAAATTCAATTTGGCACCAGATCTGATCAAAATTTACTTTCCTTTTAAACAGGAACATTTTTGTATGAATAAATGGACACGGATATAACTGCAAGTCAATACTAGCGGGTGTACCACAGGGAGCAGTTCTTTCTCCGCTGCTGAACAACCATTACGTCTCCGACCTCCCACACTCTCCTTCAGTAAAAGCTGCATCATTTGTCGATGATCCATGCTTTAAATCCAAACCAAACTTAGCTCCTTGCATCACAGAATACAAACATTTCAGAGATCGCTATGAATCATTTATGATTGGTACTCTCTCTGGAACATTAAACTAAATATTACCAAATCAAAATTAATCCTGTTTCCAAATGTTCCCAACCCCCACCTATTCAAATAGCAATTGGTGCACAATTTCTACGCAACGAGATTGGACTACATCTCGACCCGAAATAAGATTTAAACATCATATAAATGACTTAAAACAGAAATCAAATGCAGCGATAACTATATTTTATCCATTCGTCCGGGATGAAACACTCTCCAGACAGATTAAGCATACATTATATGTAGCAGTAATCCGTAGCACGCTACATTACGGCTGTGAAGCTCTGAGTATTCTTGCCAAAAACACAAAAAAGAAATTCAAATTATTCAGAACCGTTGTCTCAAAATTATTTTCTCGGCACCTATGCACACAAGAATAACAGAGCTACATGATGCGGCACAATTGCCCTATGTTAATACTATTGTCAAAGAACAAGTCACCAAAATGTATCAAACATTTTGGAACATGAAAGTCCAATAGTACGCACGATAGGACAATTGCCACAATGGCGTACAGTGTATCGAAATATACTCACAAGAGAACAACCTCCATAAGGGCTAAACTAGTGGATAACATAACTACATCGTAACATCACAGCGCATGTCAATAACATCTTCGTAACCACATCTCGAAAACTTCCTAAAAAAAACGTTCAGGTATGTGTTACAATTAAGAAAGCCACTTAGAGAGAACCATTAGATATTTTGCTGCCGAGGGAGTAAAATCAGATCCCGGAAACAGAAAACTGGACGGCAAAAAATGCTGCCAGCAAAACGGACGGACGGAAGTGTTGCCCGGAAGAGGAGTAGGTTATACTCGGGCTCAGAACAAGTACAACAAATATTGTGTACAATAGTATTTGTGGGAAAAATCATTTATTTTCGTGTCCGGCGTAATGCTAGGTCGAGGATTGAGATAAACGTCTATGATATACAAAGATACGTCCCAGATGTAATGAAATAAAACCATATGGAGGACGTGATTATGGTAAGCAGAGGATTCAAGCTTTTGGAAGGGGAAAACGGGAAAACATCCGACAAAAATGTTCCATGGCTCTGATTTGTCCTACATAGATTTCACATGGAATGGCCTAGACATGAACTCGGGACCTAAAGGTGGAGAGCAACTGTCTAACCACTTGTCCAATAGAGCCGCCATAATAGTTCATGAAATTAAAAAACACACATATATATATATATATATATTATAAGTATTTAACAATATTATATAATATTTATACCGAATGCATGAAAACTAAAAGTAGAAAAAAAGTAACAATTTTGAATCGAGATTGCGTGCGATCCGGAAACGCAAACTTCTTTATATTTACTGTTACAAGTAAAATGTCTGTCTGTATGTCTATACCCGTAGATTTCCACGTGGGGCTGGTGTGCTCCCTTGAGGGAGTTATTACCTAATACAGTAATTTAATTATTCTCATGTACCTACAGATATCAACGAATGACAAGTGGTTATCTCACTTCATAGGCACCTAAGTTATTACCGAATTTGGATGGGAAAGCCGTACATTTTGTCGAGGCTCTAATTTAGATTTGAGGTTCTTTTACAAGCCCGAAAATCTTCAGACTCCGAATCCACGACTTAAGACTCTTGGGTTTCTGATTGAGGGTCTTTCCACTTTTCAACGGTTTTACCAGCCTTTTACCAGCCGGCTGCTGGCCCTTCACATCCACATGTGTCAATCGCAGAGGTAGATGATCAACAGCCAGTATAGGGGTGACATGTGGTTAGCATGTCGAGTCCCCCAGCCGTTATAGCTGGTTCCTCAACCTAGAGCCGCTACTTATTTTAGCTACCCAATTGCCTCACGATGCTGGGTGGGCACCGGTCCCATACTGGCCGAAATACCATGAGAAAATTTCTTCTCCATGGAGACTCGAACCAGCGCAAGTCCTGTAGCCCTGCGCCAAGGCTTCCTACCTTAACCGCTCGGCTACGGCGCGGGACGACTCTTGGATTTTTGGTACTAAAATTATATCGACTCGGCTGGATATGAACCCGCGACCCTCGGTATCAGAGGCCATGAACTTAACTCTTAGACCAGAGATCGGTAAATTTATTATATAAAACTTTCCTCATTAGAGGATTGCCTCAAGGACAAAGTGATACAGACAATTAATTTTTGTAATTGATGAAATATAATTTGTAAATATATTTAAAAAAATTCAACTTGTAGGCCTAGTTGAAGTATACATCCTACTCGTATAAAGCAATTTTGTAAATATGGTTTCTTAAAATTGAAATTGATCCTCTAATGGCAGCGATGGCAATTCTAGAAAGATACACCCTGTCCAAATCTAAGGGATTCGAAATTTGGCTAAGAATCCTGGTATAATACCTCGTGCCCCGATCTTCAATTCTGGAATAGTTATACTATCTAGTTGGTATTTGTCTTTGTAATAGTCAATTGTTGGCTCATATATGGCTTTCTTTTCAGAGTCAACTTCCTCAGGTTGGCCACTATGAGTCTCAAAACGAATTGTGGGATCTAATATCATACCAATTTTAGAGGATGGTCTAAATGCAATAATATCTATTCGTCTGTTACTCCCATTAGTGGCCACACCATGTACTTCCTCATAAACTGTGTATCCAAATATTGCATCATATTTCGAATAGTGAGGTGCCGAATGTTTCTCAGTGATTCTCCAAATGGACAGGCCCCAAGGACGTGTGCAAGGGTTTCGTGCTCTCTGCGACAACGTCTACAGAGGGTATCGTCCCTAAACTTTCCCGGCAAAGAACGCACCGCCAATACATTGGCTTGCATTTTAATCGCTTCTCTCCATTCGGAACAAGACAATCCCAGATGGTCACGAATCCATTGATTTGCCGGTGTATATTCATGTGTAGAGAACAACGCCTTTTCCTTTATGAGGAACTTGACTTCAGAAAACTGCTTCTTTGTCTCTTAGTTGTTTCCTGAGTTTCTTTGCATCTGGTAGAAGACTTCGAGTGTTAATTGTGATGTCACTGGGTTAAATGTTAAGGTCTGTCACACATTGTAAACTTTCCTCTTTTATGTTTCGGAGAGTAGTAATGTAAGTATTATTGTCTTGGTGAAGAATGTGGCAAATGTTTATATGCTGTAATTTGTTTCCCACGTTGCACAAAATAAACCAAGTCCTTTATTCCGACGTTCAGTATATAACATGTGATCAGGGACATCCATCGGAAAATGTAAACTTTCTTTAAGTCCACTACTCAAACGTTTATCACAATTCACTAAAAATGTTTTGGTATTTGATTTGGTGGTACTGTTTGAAACGGGTAGATTAGATTAACCTAAATTAAACATGTTTTTGCATGATTTAGTTCTTACCTTTCACGTGTCAATGAGTGAATATTCATTAATAATAATAATAATAATAATAATAATAATAATAATAATAATAATAAAATAAAAGATAGATCATCGGTTGATTAATGTCTTTGACATCGTCCGATTCCTAATAGCCTAATTTGTCAGTCCATCCAATCTTCTGGTTGTAGATGTTTCTCCTTCATATATAAACATATTCCCTGACTCCAGGGGGTTTTAGATCTTCCTCTGCTTCATCTTCCCTCAGGTTTACATTCCAAAAAAACATTTTGATAGTCAATCCTCTTCCATTTGCTGGAAATGTCCGTAATACCTTAATTACTGAGTTTTAATATAATCTAAAATAGTGTCTTCAATCTTCATTTTCACCCTTATAACTGAGTTCCTAATTTTTTCTCTTCTTGAAATTCTTGCTGCCCTTCGTATAAAATCCATTTCCATTGCCAAAACATACTTATTTGTTTTTGTTGTTAATGGCCAAAGTTCTGCTCCATAAGTAATGATGCTTCTAACAATTGTATGATATATATTCATTTTATTTTTATTCCTTATATTTTTATCCCACAATATTCCATTGAAGCAAGCAATTGCAAATTTTCCTTTATTATTTCTATTTCTTATTTCCTCTTCATAACTTGTATTTTTATTTATTTAAATTCGTAAATATGTGATCTCACTACCAGATTTATTTGTTTCTCCCAGTCTTCAAAACTAAATGTTGTTCTGGGTCACCAATTGATAAATATTTTGATTTTTTCATGTTCAAATTTAATCCCCATTTATCATAATCTTCTATTAATTCTCTAGTCATATATTCTAAATCTTCATAATCTTGTGCAATATTACAACTGATCATCTACAAAATGTAAGTTGTATAAAGTTTTATTGTTTGAAATAGAATTCCCATGCTTGAACATTTTCTCCTCCAATTCTTTAATATTTCATTTAGGTACATATATTTTAAACAGAGTCGGTGATAGACAACAACCTTGACTGAAGACCTTTATTTATCGTAAAACCATGTGACAATTTACTGTCAATTTTAATTTTAGATATGTAATTGTCATATAAATTTTGTATAGCTTTAATTATTATAGTCTTAATTCCCATACGTCTTAAAGCAATCCATAGTTTCTCTATAGGGACATTGTCGTATGCTTTCTGAAGATCTACAAATAGTAGGTGCAAAGGTTGTCCATATTGCATTTTTTTTTTTTTTCTATTACCTGAGTAATGCAAAATAAATTGTCGGTTGTGGAACGACCTGCTCTAAATCCTGACTGTTCCTCTAATTCCATATCACTATAGTTTTTTTTCCAAATAATATTTTAGTATACGTCCATACAGCTGCTCATAGTACTTGTTACTGTTATACCTCTATAATTTTCACATTGGTCTTTTTTTTCTTTTTTTATGGATTGTCGAAATGTATCTTAGTTTCCAATCTTCAGGAACTTTTTCACCATTCATAAATTTCATCATCATCATCATCCAGGGATTAAGCCTGTTGGCTCGTTCCGGTTTCATGAAAGCTACGTAGAATTGTTAATATTGTTCAGACCATCTTCTGTGTGGGCGTCCAACATTTCTCCTTCCGTGCGGTTTATAATTTAGCAATAATTTTGTAAATAATTTTCTCAGTCGTTCAAATATATAGTCGGATCCATGTTTTAATAGTTCCACTGGTATTCCGCCTGGACCACTAGTCTTTTATTTTTTAATGATTCATGTTAGTATCCTCTAAGTTCAATTGTATACGTTCATCTTCATTTATTTCTGGAATATTTTGAACGTTATCTGATTTAAATACCCTGTTTTCTAATAGTAATGTTATAAAATAATTTTCCCTTCAGTCATAGGTATTGTTTGCACATTTGTTTGTCCACTTATTTTATTTCTCTAATTTTGTTTTTTTAATTCTCCAATACATGTTTGAATTTTTAAACAATTTTGTTTCCAGCTCTGATTTTTAGCTTCCGTAATTTTCTTTCTAACTCTTGCTTGAGCTTCATTATATTGCATTTTGTGTTTCAAATCTTTGGTATTGAACCACATTAAATATTCTTCTGTCTTTGTATGCTATTTCTTTTGCTAAGTTCTCATTCGAAAAATATTTGAATATATTATTTAATTCTCTATTTGCTTCTCTAAAGCTTCTTACTACTTGTTAGATGTCTTGTAATTTATGTTTTGAATTTATCAGTATTCTGATTACTAAGGTCTGTATTAATTTTCATAATGGGATCCTTTGAAATATTGCTGGATTCACACAACCAATATAATCTCGCGTCAGTTGCTATGATTCATAGAACACACTCACAGTTCGATAAAAAATTAGATATGGCACGTATCTCGCAATGTGTTTAACTCCGGTGCGTTCTGTAGTGATACGTGTCGTATGTCGATAATGTTTAGATAATAATTTACTGTGTTTTAGTTAACCGGTATATTATTTGTTTTGACGTTTAGTGTACAAAAGTACCCGTGCATTCTTACTTCTGTAGCTATGTTGTGCAGTCGTTATACACGATGGAGAATAGAATATAGACTTAACATATACATTTTAAATTAATATAGTACATAACTGAATACCGCTTCTAAGTAGTCAACTTCAGTAAACTCCAATGTAAATATTATTTACTTTATTGACGTCAATCATTGTAACGAGCAATGCTAAAGTTTAATAAATAGCCATTTTTCAAGATTAATATCTCTTCATTAGCTGACCGACCAAAATACAACCTATCTAACAACATACGTTTAAAAAAATTAAGCAATCTATAAAAATGATTACATAAAAACTCATCATACTATGGTATTTACCATAAAACGTTGCCCAAAAGATCCTGTTGAATTGTTCAATAGTGAACGATTCCATTATGATTGTATTTACATTAACATTAAAATTATACGACACATTTCCGTCAGTTGTAACGTTGATTAGATAGTCTTAAACTTAAAAATATAACATAAATCTCTCTAACCTTATATTTGTTAGTTCTTGTTAAGTGTATATTATTAGCATAGGTTGAACTGGGACTGGTTAGCCATTAAAATATTTTGTACAATAAAATTGGGAATATTTAACACTTATTATAACTTGATGTCCCTTGTAACAATGGGTAACTCATAAGAATAAGGTAAATGCATTCCTGAATGTGTATAAAAACCTAGCAACAATAATAAATTGCAAACAGGAATGAGGTGCAGAAAGAAATTAAACATAGACTCAATTCTGGAAATGCATACTACTCGTATTATGCATTACAGGGACTCTTGTCGTCCCAACGTCTGTCAAAAATTGTTAAACTGAAAATTTTTAAAACTGTTATTCTACCAAATATATTACATGGGTGCGAAATATATCTTGTTTTGAGAGATTGTGTATGCGAGAATCAAGTTCTTACCAATTTTTTTGGACCAAAGGTAGGTTAACATAACAGACAGGCGAATGGAAACTTAATAACATTGAGCTGCATGACCTTTATAGGAATATATATATATATATATATATATATATATATATATATTATATAAAAATATCAATAGGAAAATGTAATAAGAAAAGGTACGTCTCGTAGACTGCGATGGGCTGGATACGTGACACGAATATATAGTTTGAAAGAGGGGCATGGAAGCTTCTTGTAAAAGAAAACCAGAGGGATAGCGTCCAGTTGGTAGGCCAAGAATAAGGAGGAAAATAACATTAACCATGATTTGGGGAAAGTAGATTATACAGGGATTGATCGGAAAATATTAGCTGAGGAGATCATATGTTCGCGCGAATATGAACCTATGGGTTCGATAACACCAGTTAGTTATAAAAAATTATATTTATTCCACTATATAACTATAATTACCAATGATATCAATATAATGCACTTTGAGTTCAGTTATAGGCCTATATAAGAATCTGCCTTTAGGAATCGGAATTTGCGATCTCTTATAAGTAACGTGACCCAAATTTTAGCGATCAGAATCATTAATTGATTTGAAAGATTCAAATTGAACAAAATATTCAGTAGAAACTGCTCAGCCAAATGTTATGACAATATATCTGAACGAATATATATATATATATATATAGCTTTATTAAATAATAAATAAACTATCTTGACAGGTTGTTTTAAAAAAATCAGAAAATTATAACCATTTGACTACCAGATATGAAGAACGTGACACATCATTAATGATAGAAGTATTTTTTTGATGAATGTGAGCAGAATATTTAATTATAATAATTAAAAAAAATTGTGAGGGTTGTTAGAGATATTCTCGATTTCTTAAAACAGTATACAGGAAACTTGGAAATAAGTTATTTCTCGAACTCCAAAGAATAAACCGATTAATTCAACTGTCTCTTGGATGTGATCATCTCAGAACTATTTAACTCTAGGGTTGTAGATGGGGTTTTAAGTTAAATCTGATGTGTGAATACATGAGGCGAAACGTATACATTTTTTAAAAGTAAAAGTAACGTATTCTAAGATACATAGAACAGCCACATTGTAGTCGTTTATTAAAATTATAAATAAATATATATATATTATAAAAACAGTATCTTTCTATACAATTCCCGTAAGTTTTAATATCGTTTTCGAGGATGTTGAAAACATTTTTTTTTTTACTCTCACTATCGCCGGGGCCATCAACATGGTAGTTTCGATTACCTAAAAAAAGAATGTAACTCTTAATAGACCAATTTATCAAACTTTAGTGGTCAATTGACTACAGTCAAACTCATTTTGAATCTTTGAAAACATAATTTCTTTTCACCACAGAATACACGTTCTAACATATTCAAATAACTTTTATCTTAGCATCTAAAAATTAACATTTATGTAATGTTTCAAGACATGATAAATATTCAACACTTATGAAAAAAAATTCAAATTCCAATTATTAGTTGGATATGTCGATGACCATCTAATAATATATGAAAATGACATCCACATAGAAAACGAAATCGCAGATGAATTAAACAAAATGCACAACAAAATCCAATTCACAGAAGAAACTGAAAATAATAACTCCATAAACTATTTAAACTTAACACTTTCGAAAAAAAATTACAGAAAACCAACAAACAACACAATAGCTATACACAAAATATCAAGACAACACAAAATGAGTACATTCACCAGCATAATGAACATAATGTTAAAGCTACCACTAAAAAAAACAAACTACACAAAGTAACTATACTATAATATTGGAAATTCGGACAAAAGAACATTTCAGAAATATTAAAAATTGTGAAATTGAAAAATCTGCAATTGCTGCACATAGTTTATTAGAACATCATAAAATTGGAAGAGAAGCTAAACTTTTAAAACAAGTAGAGAAACCTTTGGAATTGACAGTTTGGGAAAAAATATACATTCAGAAAAACAAAAATAGATCAATGAATTTTGATATCCCTAACGAAATTACATTGATTTCGAAGTTCATAAATTCAACCATAGATGGCAGCACTGAAGATGGCGACAATAGAATAGTTGACGGCCGAAGAATTTCATCAGTCGGAGTTATGGCTGACGATGAACATGATTATGTTTGAAATCGCGATATCATGGAGGCATGAATCCTATGAGGTGAGTTGTTTAAACAATATGTTCTCCGATGAATTTTACCTATAATGTTGTTTATAAATTTCTCCACTCGGGTGCATTCTTACAATGTTGCGATCCTTTGGCGATAAATAATATGATCTGATTGCAGTGATGAACAAAAGAAGCAAATGAAGCGTCCAATCGTTTCTCATTTGTTTTCAAACATCGCCGTTTACATTAAATATATAAATTATTTGTGAATAAACAGCTTAATTGTATTCGTTAAATAGTCCTCACAAATGCTACTCTTGATTTCCAAATTCTATAGATAAATTGGAAATCACTCGTGGTATTACTTATGATAAATAGTCAAATATTTGAGAATAGTTAATTGAAACTATTTAACAATGAGCTATGTAATCTTTAAAGGATACTACTACACTTAACAAATGAAGGAAATTTTGAATGCTAAATTCAAATACCTAGTGGCTACGATAGTGTAGGAATAAGGTGCAGAATGGTACTAAACATACTCAACTCTGAAAATGCAGGCTAATCATTACAGGGACTTTTGTCATATTCAATTGAAAGTATATAGAATGAGTAATTCGTCTAGGTGCGAAACATGAGGTCTTGCATTAAGAGTTGAGATAGGATTTTATAATATTGTGATTAGGGTTATTTCTGGACCAAAGAGAGACGAAGAGGTATGTGACTGGACAAAACTACATAACAAAGAGCTACATAATATATATGGGAAATCGGATGTAATTAGAATATGATAGGAAATGTGGCACGCATAAGGAATGAGAGAGGGTCGTTGAAACTATTTGTAGGATAACTAAAGAGAATGCGGCCAATAAGAAGGCCAATAAGCAGATGGGAGAGTATAATTATGATGACTTGAGCGAGAATTGAAAACATCACATTTCTTCAATAATTAAACTATTTTTTTAATAAAACTGTTAAATGTCATTTACAAAAACCTTAGTATTTTTTATTATATGTAATACGTGGTATACCCATTAGAAATAACGAAGTTTATCATAAAAAACTTACAATCCAAATAATAAATAATAAAATCATGTTAAATTCAATATTCAAGCAATGTTTGATGTTCCGAAATGCAGCTCATGCGCAACCTTGCCTCGACTTGCAACTGTTGTATACTGACTTGAACTGCGAGGGAACGAACGAAAAAAAAAAAACAGGGGGGTAGTTGGTAAACCGTAAGAAGGAATCGTATACATGAATCCAAATTCATTGACCTACAATCCGTCTCCTCCAGTTTTACTGTTTTGTTTTAATTTTCGTACTCTCAGTAATAAAAATCGCGAAGTCAGAACAAAAAAAAAAAAAACGTAAAACTATTCATTCGGAAGTTCCGGAATATATTAGCGGAATGATAAAGAAATGTGACGAGAAGAAGCCCTTGAAAGGAAATTAAGACATGAATTAAACAGTTGACTAAAAGGGCAGCATATCATTGTGGTGGGTAGGAATAATTAATTAAGAAAATTCGGAAATAGAACAAATTAATCACTTGAGGAAGGTGGCACAGGTGTCCTAATACTTGTGGTAATAGTAAAATCACAAGATCAAAAATACAATTATTATGCATGTAGATGAATTAGATAAGGGTGTAATAAGACGTCTTGTAAACAGTTTTTAAACATATGAAAAAGTGTACAGACTGTAAGAATAGTTTAGACCATTGCACAGTGATCCATAATGCGAAAAAATCGGCAAAAATCTGGAAGTCACTATTTGGGCTCCAAATCATTCCAGATGTGTAATATTAACAATTTTAAGAGTGAAAAATATCTTGGTTCTACATACTTATGCGAGGGCCTTTAATCAGTTGTTATATGCGATGTATTCGTTATGACTGATTTAACAATACAATTTATTTGCGGAGATACTTTTAAAATAGATTAATCTAGTCACTAGTAGACTTATGCATTTAGGAAATAATGATAATAATAATAAATAAATAAATATAAATATCCTCAACTCGTGTCCAACTCAGGGTCGGGTCGAGAGATGAGATGAGCCTCTATATGTAGAGGCCTGCGAATAACAAGGGTGAAGGTCGACCACGCCTGACGCACCATTACAGGGACAAATGAACGAAATAATAATAATAATAATGTACCGAAATCACCTTTCGGTACGTAAGACTACGTAATACTACTCAACTACTGCGTCATCATGTTTTCATTCTTCGGTGATCTTATTGAAGAGTGCCAAATTCCTATCTTCGTTGTCCTCTCTCCTACGTACCTCCCCCTTCCTTCTTTATGCGCCGCGTGTTACTGCGCATCTTCCCCTTGCTAGTGAAGTCCTCAAATAAGCTGTACACATGAACATCAGTGTCATCATCTATTTTGGTTTCGGCGGAGTCAGTCGAGTCAATAGTAGCTCGAAGGAGCAGTTTGGTTAATCAGTCCCTTAAGCCAGGGTACGGCCACCAAGACTCTGTAAAGGTTTCCAAAAGACAAAAATTAGAGAATAACAGATATATACGCAAACATAGAGGAAATGTAACGAATCGAAGAAAAATATCTTCAAACACATAATGATGATCAATTGTACATTCAGTTATTCGTCTTCCATCTTATATGGGATTTAAATCCCATCGAACTGGCTTGGTCTAGAGGGAAAATTATGTAAATGTTAATTGTTCATTAAATGAAAATTTAAAAAAAACTTACCGTGAAAAGTATTAATACCGTCACAGCAGCTAATTGGCAGGCTATTGCCAGTATGTACTGGGAGAAGGACGAGAATTTGCCTGATATAATGTTAAGAATTGTAATTAATCCTCAAGCTGACAGCGACTCCTTACCTGAAACTGCAACTGTGTGCTTGTTGGACACTATAACAGAATCCTCTGAATCTGATCCTGAATAACATAAGCAGTCTGAACACGCTCACCTAACCCTGACGTCACTGCAACAATACTCCTATAGCGGGTTTTCAAGTAGCGTGTAATAGTATCTACAACGTGTAACCACATCACCCGTATTGAAATGCAAATACACATTCAGTTTAGTAAAGTTATTTCAGAACATAATTTCTGTTTTTTTTTACTGAAAAACCGTGAATATCTTTATATGCGCATAATTAAAGTTATCAGAGATACATCTAGCCATCATCATATATTAACCTCTCACCTTATAAATATATTTTACACGCCACCTGGGCCTTACCGTGACACGATCTCTCGGGAGAGAAATTTTAAACTGTGGGTCACACATAGTTGTTTGACCACACAAAGGTCATGGAGCATTCCCTGAATGAGTGATGTACTCAATGTCAGAACATCTTCCGAGACAATACATCATAAGACGAAACACGCCATTCTCAGTTATATTCAAACCAAACATGGCTAATATGATAATGTTGATTATGATGGCCAGATGACTTTCGGGGATATTTTGGGTCCTAAGTTTCCTGACAGATACTTCTAGTCGTGATTTAAATAACGTAAGTTAATATTTACACGGATTTTGCTGTATATATTAGGGCGGACCGAAAAAAAACTCATTTTTTAATTTCGAAATTGTAATAGCGCGGAAAAGTGGCGAATTATAAGATAAAACAAAAAAAAAAAAAAGAAAAATTATCAAAATCGGCTGATATCTTCTGGTCGTGTATAGGCTCTGACGTTTGACAAGATATAAGAAAAAAACTTCATTTTTGCGATTACATCTTTAATTTTTAATTGTATGTTTTCGTAATGTAACAGTTTGTAACGTCTTCAAATAAAGCCTAAAACATTGTGTTTTATCTTGGTTTAGATCAGTTGATATCTTCCGTTCGCGCATGCCCTAAAATGTGCCAAAATAATTAAAAAGTTACATTTCTACGCTTTTTTGGTATTTGATAATGAATAGTATTTAAATGTAATAGAAGTGGTATTTCTCTTGAAAATCTAATTGTCATCGGGTGTGATGGTACTGGTCTGAAAAACTGGTATGGTTCGCCGAGTTGAACTCTATGTAAGGAAACCTGTATAATGGGCAATTTGCCTCCTACATTTCAATTAGTTGCCATTCCGCCACATGTTCTAGCACCTGGATGGCAAGTCAACGGGGCATAGTATTTCTAAAGAGCCAATCGGTGAAAAGTTAGTTGGCTGCCAAAAACTGCGGTGGTTAACTTCCAGAGTATTGGTTGTCAGATCCCACAGATAGACATAAACGTGCTTAGGAAATATCAGCTATACCTACTTGATATATCAAAGGCAATAAAATCAGGAACCTGTAAAGAAGATTTGGCTGTACGAGATCCTGGGCACTTATCACATTCGAGGTGGTTGACAAAAGCAAATAGAACTCTCTGATTGTACATAAGTGAAGAAAGCTCCTCAGTCGAACTTCAAGAACTAGTTTTGTTTATATTGAAATCATACAAGCCAATATGGTTTACTGTCAAACAAGTAAATACTATGTAGACGGCCCGAAACTTGTTTATCAAGCATTACAATATGCCAGGTATTTGCCAAAACCTTTGCTTGATGTTGTCGACCCTGTGATCAAACGGAATGGTTGTTTCACCCACTCAGAACACTCACTGTTAGCCATGACTCAAGATTACAAGAAACACATAAGAGAGCTTGGACGTCGAAGAATTCTGAAGGCAAGGCAGATAGATGCAAGAAGGAAAACAGTAAGAACATTCACGCCACCAAAAATCAACTTCAATGCGCAAGAAAACTCAGAAATTATCAACTGGATGGACTGTGAATTACCTTCTCCCCCATTGTTTACAGAAATCAGAGACGACGAGATCTAAATGCACATCGACACCAAGTATCTTGGTCGAAAGAGTGACGATGTTTCACCGTAAAAATACAACCGTCAAGAAATGCGGATATGGGTTTCACTGGGGTTAAATTATCCAGAGGTAAAATAGTCCCCCATTTGGTTCTCCGGCCGGGACTATTTCAGAGAATCCATGCCAAACGCTGAAACACAGGGACATGTTCCTAGGAACGTGGAATGTTAGGACTTTATATAATAGCGGGGCGCTAGAGATGTTATCGCAGGAATTAGATAAATCACATTTGGATATAGCTGCTTTACAGGACGTTAGATGGCCAGGAGAAAGTAGTAAGGAATCAGGAAGCTTTGTATTATATTACTGGATTGCAGCAAGACTTGAATTTGGAACAACCTTTTTAGTCCGAAGGAGGATCCTGTCCACTATCCAAGATATTAATTTGTCAGCGATAGGATTTCATATATATAATTCTGAAGGATAAACAACATGATTTTTAATCGTGAATGTACATGCTCCCACAGAAGATAAGGATGATTTCTAGACGAATTAGAAAGCATACATGATAGTCTCTCACGATATCATACGAAAATGGTTTTAGGAGATTTTAATGCAAAAGTGGGGCGGGAAGATATTATTCTACCCAACAATAGGCAAATTCAGTCTTCATAAAGATAGTAACGATAATGGAGTTAGATTAGTCACCTTTGCCACATCAAAGAATCTTATTGTTAAGAGCACAACATTCCAGCATAAGGATATTCATAAATACACCTGGACGTCTCCAGATGGTGAAATTCGGAATCAGATAGATCATATATTAGTGGACAAATGCTGGCACAGTAGCATCATCGATGTTAGATCAGTTAGAGGGGCAGACTGCAATTCGGATCATCATTTAGTCAGGGTGAAAGTCAGACAACGGCTATCGCTCATGAGAGAATCAAAAGATAATGGTGATTCTATAAAATTTGAATTTAAAAACTTGAGAGTTGATGAACTAAGGAAAGAATACCAAATCAAAATTGATAATACATTTAAAATACTGGAATCGTCAGATGAGAATGAGGAATCGACTAATAAATTTATATAAATAAAGAATGGCGGCTATCAGAGATATTATTAAATTGTCAGCATCAGAAAGTGTTGGTTATTCAAAAAAGGGGAAGAACAAGAAGTGGTTTGATGAAGAATGTGCCAACATTGTAAAGAAAATAATGCAAGCAAGAACGAATTGGCTACACGAGCCAAATGAAGGATATCTAGAAAAATTAGGTACTATTAGAAGGGAAATCACCAGATTATTATATAGTAGTAGTAGTAGTAGTAGTAGTATTAGGACTTTATTAGACAAAAGTAAGATATTTACAATATTATTTAAAATATGGGTCGCACGGGCTATTATATAGTAAAAGGAGGGACTATTTGAGAGAGAAAATTAATGATCTTGAAATGAATGCAAACAAATAGGAACATCACAGAATTATATCAGAGAATTGGGATAGAGAATGAACCGCGCTATATATATATGTGTGTGTGTGTGTGTGTGTGTGTTGTCCCAGCGATAACTCTGTTCCTCTGATATAGTCTGTATATATCTGTGTTATCCTATTCCTGTACTCGTCCTTATCTCTATCTCTTCTTTCGTTACGTGCGTCGGCGCAATGAACGCGCCGAACGTAATATAGCCCCGCGACACGAAAGGCCCGAAGGCAGTTATTAGCGTCAGGACGACCGGCAGTCTTGCTTCAGTATTTGAAGTTTCGTTGTGCGGCGAGGATCGCCGAATTATGGGTCCCTCCGGCTTCCAGCATTACGAGGTTGCGTGGAAATGCTGTGAGGAACCGAAGTTGAGTTATGAGTGAGTGAAGAAGTGAATGCTGATATTGTTTATTATTCATATTTATGTAAGTTATAAGAGTGCTAGAAATGGACTATTGTTTGTTTATATTGAATCAGTTTCAAACTATCGATTTTCTTTATGTATCATTTATTATGCTTGACTCATATATTTATTTATTTGAAATATACATCCACATTATTTTTACTTGCTGACTTATTATTGGTATTCTAATCATTACTCGAATCTCGGTATAATTAAGTTCAGTCCGATAGTTAAAGTATCCCCGTTTAAGTCTCATGATTATAAAGGATTGTTTGTTCAGCTTAGATTATTACTTGTACATTTTGACGAAATATTCATGCCTAGTAGGTTGCCAACTCAGAATTGTAAAACATGTCCGTAAAATACGGCCCAGCCACGGATACTCTGCTAAAATTATTACTGTTTATCAATTTTGCTCTTTGGTTCTCATTAGATACGCGATAATTATATTTTATCATATTAATGGACGTTTGTTGTTTATGCTATAATTTTTAAGTCTTATGTTTATTTATAAGAATTAGAGCTTACCCGAATCCCAAACTATAAGGTAGCAGCTTTCTTTATTATTATTATTATTATTATTATTATTATTATTATTATTATTATTATTATATTATTATTATTATTATTATATTCACGAGACCTCAAGAGCACACGCTATATACAGTAATTAATTTTCTCTCCGTACAAGAAGAAAGGGTTTCAGGCTAGAACAAACATGATTAGGAATGAAAATGGAGATATGATGGCAGGTTCCAGGAGTATATTAAATAGACGGAAGTTACTTTAATTGACTATTAAATGTGCATGCAGAACAGGATATTTAATAGGATAATTTGCAGAAGCAGAAATGCTAGTCACAGAACCAACTGCATTAGAGGTTGAAATGGCGATAGAATAATTGCAGCTGTATAAAGCATCAGGTTCTGATGGGATCCCTGCAGAACTGATAAAATCAGGGCGAGAAAAATTAATGCGCAAGATACGTCGGTTACATACTATGATTTAGGAAAAGAAGCCCTTCTAGATGAATGGAAAGAATGGATTATCGTATAAATCTGTAAGAAATTATATAAATTAGATTGCAACAACTACACGGGCATCTCATTACTCTCAACTTTTTACAAAATCCTAACAAATATATTAGCAAGCAGACTTACTAACTATATTGGTGACCATCTAGGAGATCATCAGTATGGATTTAGGGGAAACAGGTCTACAACGGATCAGATTTTTAGCATAAGACAGATTTTATATAATAAATGTGAATATAATTGCATAGTACATCAAATATGCAGTGGTATAAAAAAGGATGGCGGAGACTTACATGGTTGAAAGTACACGATAATAGAAGCAACAATGCCCCAGTAAACATGGGTCCGCAAACGAGCCGTTTGCGAGATAACTACGAATGTATGGTCACAAGCCGCCACTGACTTCATTGTAAACATCGTCGTAGTTAGTACAAATTAATTAGAATTTAGACTTTACTATTAATTTTTCATCTCATTTAGTTCACAGTTTACTTTCTTTATGGGCCACCTATTAAAGGAGGAGTTCGAAGTGTCTTCCTTGCATCTGGATGCAATACTGTTCTCGTCTCTGCAATGAATGTCGAATTATTTCGAAAACCCCTGGATAATTTCTGAATTCTTGACAAGCATGTACAAGTCTCTGCTCCAGTTCTTCAAACCGTTTTAACGGGTGTGCTGTACACTTAGCTTTTGAGGTGACCCCAGACTCAAAAATCCAAAGGATTGGATCAGGTGATCTTGGAGGCCAAGGTACAGATCCGCCTCGACTTATCCATCTTTGGCCGTATCTGTGCGTTAGATGCTGTCTCACAGCAGCAGCAAACTGTGCCGGAGCTCCATCATGCATGTACCACAAATCCGACGTTGCTGAAAGGGAACATCCTCAAGCAATCCTGGAAGATGACGCCGCAGAAACCTAAGGTATCTCCGTCCATTAAGTTTTTGTGGAAGAATGTGTGGCCCAATGAGATTATCACCTAGTACCTCTAACCACACATTCAGTGAGAAACGGTGCTGATTTGGTGACTGATGAACAGCATGTGGGTTTATTTCACACCAAAAATGTGTATTATGATAATTAAAAACACCATCGCGTGTGAATCCTGCTTCGTCTGTAAATAAAATGTAACATGCGAAACGAGGGTTGACTACTGTCTGTTGTTGCATTCACTGACAAAACATCACTCTAGGAACAAAGTCCGCATCATTGAGACATTGAACTCGTTGGAGGTGGTCTGGGTACAGTAAATTGCGCTGTAAAATTCTCCATATACCACTGTGGCTTAGTACAGGCACTTGTGTGACAATTATTCTCGTCGAGTTTCCTGGAGAGAACTCTACTGCTTCCAACACCATATACTCAACCTCAGGCGTAATGCGAGCAGGCCTACCTACTGCTCTGCCATGTGCAAAACTCCCATTTTCTCTCAGGTCCTGATGGACCCTTGTAAATGTACGACTTTCGGGGTGTCTTCGATCAGGATATGTTTTTGGTAACAAACGTGCAGCCTCCCGTGCATTGCCATTAGCCCTACCGCACATGAAATGCATATCCGCATACTCTTCGTTACTGTAAGGTTCCATTGTAACTACAACACAGCACAAGTGGCACTTCTCAGACGAGACTGATACCTTTTGAAACTGTGTACTGTAACCGTCCTGTACGTTCTGCATGTATGGTTTGATTACAACTCCACCTCCCGTCAATGTTCAGTATTGTAAACAAAGAAAATAGGACACCTTCAAGTGCGCAAAGAGTAAACCATACCATGTTACAAACAATGACGTCAATGGCAGCTTGTAACCATACATTCGTAATTATCTCGCAAACGGCTCATTTGCGGACCCATGTTTACTGGGACATTGTTGCTTCTATTATCGTGTACTTTCAACCATGTAAGTTTGCGCCATCCTTTTATGATACCCCCTGTATGTAGACTTCAAAAAACGCATATGATTTAATTAAGAGGGAGAAGTTATATAGTATCCTTCTGGACTTCGGAATTCCTTAAAAGTTAGTTAGATTTATACGAATGTGTCTAAATGGCACAAAAAGTAGGCTGCGTGTAGGCAAGCAGTTTTCGGATACTTTTGAAATTCTCAGTGGGTTAAAGAAGAGATGCACTGTCTCCTCTACTATTCAATTTTGTATTAGAGCTTGACATAAAATCTTTGGAGAATGAAGAAGACCTAAAACCCAATGGTATTGATAGGCTGTTAGCTTATGCTGATGATGTAGTATTATTGATGATATTGAGATTGAGGAGATACTAAGATCCAACACACACACACACACACACACACACACACACACACACACACACACACACACACACACACACACACACACTCTATTGACGAACACTAAGAAATTGGGACTGGAAGTAAACATCAATAAAACTAAATATATTTTCACACATAGAAATGTATTATATAATGGAAATGGACATCTAATCACAAATGAAGGAAATTTTGAAGAAGTATGTGATATGAATTATTTAGGAACAATAATTACAAATAGGAATGAAATGCACAAGGAAATTAGACAAATGCTCAAATCTGGAAATGCATGTTCCCAGCATGTCTTCCCAGCTCCTTTCAAAAATGTTGAACTGAAAATATATAAAACAGTTATTCTCCCATTTATGTTATATGGATGCGAAAATTTGACTCTTATTTTAAGGGAGGAAAGAAGATCACGAATATTTGAGAACAAAGTTCTTAGGAAAATGGTGTGGACCAAAAAGAGATAAACAGAGAGGTGAATGGAGGAAACTACATAATAGTGAACTACATGATATATACGTATATATTAAGTACAGTTAAGTCTCGTAGGCTGCGGTGTGTAGGGCATGTGGCTCGAATGGAGGATGAAAGAAGTGCATGGAAGCTTCTGGTAGTAAAACCAGAGGGACGATTACGAGTATTTGAGAATAAAATTCTTAGGAAAATTTTGTGTGGACCAGGAAGAGAACAGAGAGGTGAATGGAGAAAACTACATAATAGTGAGCTACATGATATGTATAGGAAGCCAGATATATTAGGAACAGTTAAGTCTCATAGGCTGCTGTAGGCAGGGTATGTGGCACATATGTGGGATGAAAGAAGTGCATGGAAGCTTCTAGTTGGAAAAGCAGAGAGAAACACCGAGTTGGTAGACCAAGAATGAGTGGGAGAATAACGTTATCCATAATTTGAAGGAAGTAGATTATACAGGGGATGATTGAAAAACATTATTTCAGGATAAAGATGTATGGAGAACTTACGTCCACGCGGCCATGGTTAGACAGAGCGAATGAGTTAGATAGTTATCAATAAACATACTATTTGATGATTTTTGTAATAACATAGGCTACTAATAAACTCTGTACTAGATTCAAAAAATGTCAAGTAGATTTGTTTAACTTAAATTGTTCAGCAAATCTTATTTAAGATAGAAATATTTGATTCTGACATTCGGGTGTCAATGTTGTGGGCGTCTGCAGTAGCCTATTTATTATAGTTACAAAATCAAATTCAGTCTTCATTCAATTAGAATCACACAATAGGCCCTAGATACAATTTATAAATAATAACATGAATAAATGATTGTAACAATTCTTATGTTAGGTATTAGGAAATATTGAGATTGCTATTTTGCTTAATAATCTAATAACATTTTATTTACAATTTATTAGCGTTTTTCATGACTTTTGTACAGGTATGATGACTATTTAGCTTGTAAATATGTTGAGTGATAAGTAATATTACAAAATGGCATTTCATGGGAAGGACCCCATACAAAGTAAACTCTGTCTACAGAATAAAATTTTAGAGAGATCTAATCAATTTAAATATCTTGGATATTATCTCTCTATCTGGGATGAAAAGGATATCTCTGAAAAATTACTAGTTATAATACAAGTTTGGGAATTATTAATCAAGTTATGGAACCATCCCCTGTACAAAAAAACACCAGATTACGCTTATATGACACTTTCGCTAGACCAGTGTTGACCTATGGTAATGAAGCATAGACACTAAAAAGACAACATGAAAGCAGAATAACGGCTTGTGAAATGAGATTCATGCACAGAACAGCGGGTTACACCAGATGGGATCGGAAAAGGAACACCGATATCTTAAAAGAATTGAAGACTACGCCAATTTTGGAATATATTGAACAGTACCAACTAAATTGGAAACACCATCTTGAAAGAATGAGTTCAAATCGGATCACAAAAGCTGTTTATAATTATATACCAAGAGGACGAAGATCTCTGGGCCCCTATGAAACGCTGGAGGGAAAATTTTCTATAGGATCGTAACAGAAGAAGACAACAACCTTAGTAGGCACGAGGGTCTATTCAGTACGGGTTTTAGATTAGGCTTATGTCTGGGTTCTACCGGCGCGGCGTGAAGGAAGGAAATTAGGTGATCAGTAACAATGAGTTGTGTAATTAATTAAAGAGGGTTTATTATGTTAACCTCTTACGCACAACAAAATATTCACAAAAATCTTGTAGACTACTTGAGCAAATCTAGACTTCCCTAGTGTGTTTACGTAAGATAGATAGATTCCCACTTTTAGGTAATAATATGGGAGCAATTGGCTCCTCTGAATACTCGTAATGTGAGCAACTAGCCCACTCTGTTTTTGTAAGGGAGCTACTGGTCCCACTCTGTGTTTTATAATAAAATTACACGGCCTTATATAATTATTTCGTAAGGAAGTTGTGAATTTGCCTCAAGCATTCCCTTTAGCTTATTATAACATTACAAAATTTCTATTGGTAAAATAAGTTTGTATACACCTCTATTATTTTTAGATTTTTTTTACATATGCGACAGGGTACAGGCCTACTAATTTGTAGGGCGTGGCTTTTGAATATCTAGGACTTTCTTAATATTTTAGGTATCCACCTCTTTTGGAGGTAAATATCTCTAGAGACGCTGAAGGTTCATACACCTTTACATATATTTCTCTGAGGCTATTCATTCCACTTCACTAAGTTTGAAAATCTGACCATTTTCGACCCCTCAGTCAGATTTACACTATTTATAAATTTAATATTTAACATTAATTTCGCTTCGCTAGGTTTGGAAATTGACGTTTTGCAATTCTCACTATCTTTGACCTATCAATCAGATTTACACTTTTTAAATGCATACCTATTTTATAAAAACCATTAATTTCGCTTCGCTGGGTTAAGTACCTCTCACTGTCAACCCTTTATGTTACAGTTACTCACTGTATAACAGCCTATTGTGTGGTCCAAATCATTAACCAAATAAATTTTAATTCTACCAGTTACCCCTGCTGCAAATGGTAAAAAAGAAAAGGTGACATAGGTATTTTTGGCTAAGGACGGCAGTATGATGACAAACAGTAAATATGACAAAGTGAAGTAATGTTTGGCCAGTTTTGATTAAAATCCGGAAATAGGAAAATTAAAAAGTAGCAACAATTAAATTACCCTAATGTGAATATTTCTCTTACGCCATCGAAAATATCACTTTGTTGCTTAAAGTACAGAATTATATTAACTTCTTTCATTGTTCATTTGTATAGATCTCAAATAAAAGGGAACAGAGGAAATAGTATTTGAACTTGGTAATTTAGTATATAAAAGTAATTGTCGAGGCTGTAGCAAGATTCTGGCATCCCAAATAATATATAGAAATAATTAAGCATAATTAATTATTATTTATAATAGAACTAACAAATAGTAATTATATTATTATAGATACATGTTGTTTGGACTCATCTCAAACAGGATGAAACAAGGATCCAATTAGTTTGTTATTACGAGGATTTCAACAACCTCATGAAACATATGTGAAATGATTATTAAGTCATACTCCTATGAAACGGAAGCCAGGAAAATTACTGAACCCCATTTGCTATTGTAAGACTGGAACGAGTATACTCTCCGACAATAGAGAAGAATTCTACACTTTCTTTTATGGCACGTGCTTATA
>JASPKZ010008775.1:0-42185 GCA_030220185.1 Diploptera punctata
CTGTTATTATAGCCTCACTCTGATGGTAACCGTTTTATATAAAAGCGGGTGCCGCGCGGCATACTTGACATGCGGTGTTGCCACGTTTCTCTAGCGCTATGCGTTTATACAAGGACGAAAACATGATTATTATGTATTATTTAATTTTAGTATTATTTGGTATAGTTCACGCTGTGTCTCTAGGTAGCGTGCTGCCTTGTCACGCAGCGGGCCCGGGTTCGATCCCCGTCGGGGCCTTTTGCTGCGGGTGAGTTTTATCGGGGCCCCCCTCACCTGTAGACAATGTCAGGAAAACTCTAAGCCCAAACGGTCCACGAAATCATATGACCACCATCATTATATCCTTACCATTATCATCATCATCATCCTTCACCGTTGAGGAAAGCAACGCGAACTACAACACATACAATCCCTAATAAACCTGCAGCTAGCATGAAATGCTATGATTGCAGTGAGGACTGCTTCGGCAATTAACATGATGGATGATTTGGTATTATTTAACTTTAAATTAGAATTATAGGCTATATGTATTTATTTTTTACTAATGGAATAGTATTATTATTGGCGTACGAGGAGATCTAAGGGCCAACACACCACTCTATTGAACACTGAGAAATGGGACTCAGAAACAATCAATAAACTAATATATAGTCAACAAGAATGCATATATGGCCTAATGGAAATGGATCTATTGCAAATAGTAAATTTTTACGACTGATTTCAACTAGCAAAAATAATACAATAGGAATGAGATGCACAAAGTATTAAACATAGGCTCAATTCTGGAAATCGTGCTATATACAGGGACCTTGTCTTCCCAGCTCCTTTAAAACATGTTAAAATAACTGAAAATATATGAAACAGTTATTCTCCCAATTATATTATATGGATGCGAACATGGACTCTTACTTTAAGGGGGGAAGAAGATTACGAGTATTTGAGAATAAATTTTCTTATGAGTTTTTGTTTAAGGCAACTACACTACAAGGTCGAGGGTTCGAGTACCACGGTGGGGGTCAGGAATTTTAAACTGACCCAAATCTTCTGGCGGCACTATGGCCTGGGGCGGACTAAGACTCTAACTGAAATGAGTACCATACACTTTTTCTGGGGAAAAAGACGTCCATCACGCAGGTCTGACAACACGGCCTGACATTATGTCCGATTTTTCCCAGAAAGTGGGAGCCTTAGCCTCCTACTTACCCCAAGGGCTTCCTTAGCCCTGTAATCTTTACTTTTATATTATAATGATGCGAACAAAGACTCCTAACTTTAAGGGGGGAAAGAAGATACAAATATTTGAGAATAAAAGTTCTTACGAATTGGGTTGGATAAAAAAAGGTGAACAGACAGATGAGGAGAAAACTACATCAAGTGAGCTACATGAAGTATGTATAGAAGCCAGATATATAAAAGAATACAATTGTTCAGGACCTGTTGCACATATGGGGATGAAAAGAGAGCATGTAACTTCTGGTTAGGAAATCAGAAGGAAAACGCCCAGTGTAGACCAAGAATGAGTGGGAGAATAACATATCCATGATTTGAGAGAAGTAGATTATACAGGGGATGAGTGGAAAAAATATCTCAGGATAGGAATGTAAGGAGAGCTTATGTCCCGCCGCGGGCCATGAACCTACGGGTTCAACAGAGCCAGTGAGTTGGCCATAGTTGGGATTTTAATGTATCATTATTATTAACTGTTCGGTCTGAAATATTTTTGCATGACCGTCACATGTTGAAATTACTTAGATATAAAACTAATATAATATGTAGATATTGTATTATTATTCAAGCTACATATCACAATAAATCACTGGTAATTATAACTATGAATTATGGTATACAATTTTATAATTGGATCGAATGTCCCACATCGTTCCGAGTTTAATTGAAACTGAGGGAAGAATAGCAAAGTTTATCTAAGAGACCCTCTTCCGAGATTGTTTTCTTTAATATAATCATAAACATTAATTACAAACCAACTGTTGACATTGCTTACTAAGAGTCTGTCAGTGTAATGTATTACCCGTTGAACTATTAAGAGGTTCATCCTCTTGTGTCACATTATCCATTCGGTCTGAAATATTTTCGCATGGCCGCCACATGTTGAAATCACTTATTAAACAAATATAATATGTAGCTATGTTGTATTATTGAAGCTACATATCACAATAAATCACCGATAATTATAACAATTAATTACGGTATGCAATTGTATAACTGGATCCACTGCAGCACGTTCCATGTTTTAATTGAAACGGAGGGAAGAAAAGCAATGTGGCAACATCGTCGTAGTAGCCGTACTCGGGATCTTTGTGTTTCAATAACATACAACAGCTGCGGGGAGCCGATTGTTAAGCATCATAGTGAGGCGATAGTAACCTGATGAGAGGAGTTCGGCGAGTGCTTTTGTGTGTTGATTCTTACAATGTTTATTTTATCTAGGCTTATCGTCCAAGCTTCCAGTGACAATTACATTTCTAAATATCGGTCCTTCTCTATTTCATTAAGTGTGGCATATTTTACCTTCTAAAATTATTTATATATCTTATTTTTTTACGTTGCCTAAGTTGGTACTTTTTCTACTCATTTACTTACAACACTGTCCACAAGTTAACTTCACAGCTCAATTGTTGACGTGTAAAAGATGTTTCGTTCAACTTAGAAGCAATTAAATAATGAGCTTATAGACCTGCTCAGTCCTTTGTTGTGCCTGCATTACGGCCTATTGGGAAAATAAAAAAAAATTATATATTTTTTATATGTATTTATGTTCATATGGTCCACCGCTGTGGTCTCGAGGTAGCGTGCTGCCTTGTCACGCAGCGGGCCCGGGTTCGATCCCCGGTCAGGGCAGTTTTCCTGGGTGAGGTTTTTATCGGGGTTTTTGCTCACCTGTAAGAGAAATGCCAGGAAAACTTTAAGGCCCAAACGGTCCCCGAAATCATATGGCCATCATCCTTATCATCATCCTTACCATTATCATTATCATCATCATCATCCTTCACCGGTGTGGAAAGCAACGGGAAGCTACCACACCTACACAATTCCCTAGTAAAGCTGCAAGCACAGCATGAAAATGCTATGATTGCAGTGAAGGACCTGCCTTCGGGCAGAATTACTATGGATGGATGTTCATATGAAGAATAAGTGGAACTGTTCTCATCTAGGTCTGCCTTTTGTGAACTGTGTTACTTTTAAATATATTTTCAAAACGCTGTAAATTTCAGTTTTAACCTTAATTATAAAAATAACTCGTCCTATTCTTGTTTTTTTTATCATTTTGTCCATTGTTAGTTGTATTACTTTTAACACAGCTTAGTTTTAACCTGTCTCCTTGTAGGCGCACGACCTGACGGGGCACACACACGAGGACATGAATAAGGGATCCGAGACAACACACACACACATTCACACTAAACATGCTGAATATGATAATTATCAGACGATGTTCAGGAACTGTTTGTGCCTTAAAGTTTCCTGATATTTCAGGAAACCCTGAAAAATCAATTACCCTGGAATCTTGTCCCGACAGGGGATCGAACCCTGCTTCGCAGCGACACTACCCGAGACCACATTTTCATTATTAATATACAGTTTCAATAGAAATGACCAAGTGTCATGGAAATAAGTTAAAACATGTAAATAATGTAAAAATACAAAATATATTTTAATTAAAAATATTCAAATAAGTACATCAGCCGTCATCAAGTGAATTAAATTTCTGTTTCAAAAACTTGGTCAAGCAGCTAACTGTGTGGTTAACATAGTTTTTCAAATAAACACGCAGATTATTTAACCTGTTTCTAGAATTGATTTGAGGTCAATCGAAACAAAATTTTAAAATCTATTAATTTACATAAGACATTTCAATACACTTTTATATTTGCTTTATTTGGATGTTTCAGAAGTTAGATTGGATTCAGGATTTTCAATTTTAAGCCTATTTATTTGAGTAATAAATAAGAAACGTATGTCTATACACGGGCAGTGAATACAGGACGTTTACTATAATTGACTTTATTTATTTAATTCAAGAATTATTGCGCACGCTGTAGTATAGATCATATGTAGTCTTCTCTATTCGCCTGTCTGTTCATCTGTCTTTAGTCCAAATTTGTCCTAAGAACTTTAATGTCAAATACCCGTAATCTTTTCTCGTCTCTTAAAGTAAAAGTCTAACTGGGACAATAACAGTTGTATATGTTTTTCGAGAGAAGTTTGGACGACAAGAGTTCATCAGATTCATAATATAATTCATTTCCACAATTGAACTTGTGTTTAATTTATTTGTGCTCCTCATTCCTTTCTGTAATTATTGTTCTTGGTTATTACACTTATTCAAAATGTTCCTCATTTTACAGCAACTCTCCATTTACTTTTTATAAAATTCTATCCATATTTTTTATAACGATATAAGCCTTTTTGTATTTTCAAGATAAGATTTATGGAAAATGTGTGCTATAAAGAGAACATTAAAATACTAAATGACGACAAAAGACGTACGGATATATAGAAAATTTTAAACTTCCTAAAACAAACGAAAGAAACGAGATCTAAACTTCTTGTTAGCCCACTGTTGTTGTGCTCAATTTCACTTTTCAAACAAAGCTTTTGATATCCTTAAAGAACTTAGATAGGTAAACAGTAACTCTATGCGTAGCGCGTGGGAAGAGGCAATGCGACTCGATCACAGATAACAAAAATGTAAACTCTATGACGCTAAATAACAGAGTTTCGTTTTGTTTTGTTTGCATTTATAACCTTATAGAGGAGTTGCATTTTTGTTTATTCATCACATCTCCCTTCACTGACCAGCTGAGCAGAGACACGTCTAAAACAAAAGCAAGTTTTATTTATATTGAAACAACCTGTTGGTATGATGACGCAGAAGGTGAAGATATTCTATTGAGTAACGTTAAGAAATGGAGACTTGAAGTAAACATCATTAAAACTAAATATAGGTTTACACGTAGAAATGCATTACAGGCTGTAGTGGAAATTGAGGGCGAATGAAAATTAGGATATTGTGAAGAAGTGGCTGGTAGCTAGGAACAATAATACTACAAACAGGAACGAGGTGCACAAACAGATTGAACATAGCATAAATTCATGCTGTTATGCATTACAGGGACTCTTGTCGCCCCAACCTCTGTAAGAAATGATAAATTAAAATATATAAAATTTTCTTCTTCCAGTTATATTGTATGAATGCGAAATATGAACTCTTACTTTAAGAAAAAATTATGAATATTTGAGTTAAAAGGGCCAAATAAACAAGAATAGACAAGTGAATGCAGAAGTGTAGGCTACATGATATCTATAGGAAGGCAGATATAGGCCTAAGTCTCGAAGAGGACATGTGGCACAAATGGGAAGTAAAAAGAGGCATGGAATCTCTTATAGGAAAACAGCCAGTAGGTAGACTAAGAACGACATTAACCATTATATGAGGGAGGTAAATTATACAGGGGATTAGATCACAATAGGGATTTGTGGAGAGCTTATTTCCGCGCGGCCATAAAAATCATATAGCTAGCTGTTACGTATATTTCCATTCAGATGTCTGTTCTTCTCTCTTTGGCCCACACATTCTCCTAAGAACTTTATTCTCAAACGCTCGTAATCTTTTCTTTTCCTCTCATTTCTGCACTTCTGTCTTCCCATCTGTGATGATTTATTTATTTAATTAATTTATCCTGGTGGAGTTAAGACCCTGTTGCACTCACCAGGACAGTTACAATTAACTCTGTTATTAAACACTAAATTATAATAATAATAATAATAATAATAATAATAATAATAATAATAATAATAATAATAATAATAATACTTTATTTATTCTGGCAGAGTTAAGGCCATAAGGCCCTCTCTTCCACTCAACCAGCACAAATACAAATACATATTCGACAAATATAGATATACACTATACTAATTATAAACAGTTAAAGATACAATAAATGTAGCAATGTAAATGTCATGTACAAACAACATTTTATAGGGTAATAACAATAATGATACGATAATAATAATAATAATAATAATAAATAATATAAATATGATACATTATACGGGAAACACCAATTAATATATATATATACCTGGTTGAGTGGTAGACAAGGCCTTAAGGCCTTAACTCTGCCAGGTAAAATAAAGCTATTATTATTATTATTATATATATATATATATATATATATATATATATCTTACACTGCATAATAATGAAGTCGAGTTTAGAGCAAATATAAATTTAGATTTCTTTTAAAAGATGCCAATGTCCGGCAGCCCCTTATTTCTTGTGGTAGGGAATTCCAGTTGCGAGAAGTGGAGATGGTATATGACATGGAGTGATGTGATGTCCTATGTTGCGGTATATTAAGTAAGAGACTACGTTGTGATCTTGTGTTTAAGTTATGGTTTGAGGATAGATACTGGAAACGGGATGATAAATAATTAGGAATCGAGATATGTAGGATCTTAAATAGGAGATTTAGACAGTGCGATTTTCTTCTCTCTTTTAGATGTAGCCATGACAATTCGTGGAATAATGGAGAAATGTGATCGTATTTTCGAACATTAAATATGAATCTGATACACATATTATGGACACGCTGCAGTTTGTCCGACAATCCGTCACTTATGTCAGTTAGTAGAACGTCACAGTAGTCAAAATGCGGCATCACTAAGTTTGGATTAAAATTCTTTTATGAGTTGTAGGAAGAAAATGTTTAAGTCGCTTAGGGAATGCATTATGGAGAAGATCCTTTTAGATGTTTGTTTTACTTGCTCATGCATTTTTAAATTAGAATCTAAGTAAAATCCCAAGTTTTTAACGACGTCGGTATAAGGAAATTTGTTCATTATCTAATATGAACAGCCATATTGCCATTGTTTATGAGGTGTAATAGCCTTGGATGTCCGATAATTATTGCTTGCGTTTTGGTTACATTTAGTTTCAGCCCATATTGTCTGGACCATAAAGATATATGCCTGAGGTCAGTGTTTTACTTTGTCAATATATTCATTAATTTCGTCAGGCCTAAAGTGTGTGTAAATCTGTAGGTCGTCGGCGTAAATATGATGCTTGCAGTTTTGTAGTTTTCTTGGTCACGTCATTAATATAAATCGAGAAGAGAAGAGGAGCGAGGACGCCGCCTTGAGGTACTCCTTTCCTCACCAAGCGCCAGGAAGAAATGCGATTATTAACAGAAACTGATTGCTGACGATTAGTGAGGTAAGATGCAAACCAATCAAGGCAGTTTTCCGACAGATGTAATGTCTTTAGTCTCGCTAGCATTAAGTCTATATCTACTGTGTCAAAGGCTTTGCTGTAGTCGAGTAGGACTATTGCGGTGAGTTTGCTTTTGTCCATTGAGTCTCTTATGTCCTCTACAATGTCAAGTAGTGCAGTACTTGTGTGATGTCCTGTTCTAAAACCAGACTGATGTTCATCAAGTAAGTCGTGTGTGGTGAGGTAGTCTGTTAACTGTGAGTATATTATGTGTTCCAGTGCTTTAGATAAACAGGGAAGAATACTAATTGGTCTATAATCATCGAGTGTTGTGGGAGTGTTTGATTTCGGTGTAGGACGAACTAGAGCCATTTTCCAGAGTCTGGGATAAGTCCCGGTCATTATAGAGGCATTAAAAATGTGGGTTATTGTTGGGAGAATAATGTCTATTATTTTTTGCAGGAGAGTTATTGTTATATTGTCTATTCCTTGTGCTTTAGATTTTAATACGTAATACTGCTCTTTTGGCGTCATCAGGTGATATATAGGAAAAAAAGAATTTGTCTCGGGTAGGTTGGGAATATGACATTAGTTCATCTATTGTCTGTTGTTTGTGTTGTGAGGTGTTGTCAGAAGGGAGGCGGGTAAAATGGTCGTTCAACTCATCTAGTGGTAGGTCAGCTGTTTCTACCTGTAGTTTATTTTGACAGAGGCCTATTGATTTTAAATTTTTCCACATGTCAGCTGAGTTGGACATAGATTGTGTAATAATAGTATGGGCATATCTTAGGTTTGCATTCCTTATAGTCTGGTTGACTTTATTCCTCAGATGTTTGTATGTCTGTAAGTCTGTCAGTTCTTTGTTCCTCCTGTATTTCCTGAATTCTACGTCTCTCTCAGTCATAAGCAAGCGGATATTATCAGACATCCAGGGTGCTGGTGGTCTGTTTATACGTCTAGTCTTGATAGGTGCGTGTTTGTCATACAATTGTAAAATGATGTCATTAAAATTTTCAACTTTCTCGTCTACAGTTCTAAGTGTCCATATGTTGTTCCAAGGTAGTTTTGCAGCGTCATCAATTAATTGCGCATAATTTATATGTTTCAAGTCTCTGTATGTTATAAGTCTAGGTCTACGTTTAGAGCAAAGGAGTGAATATTCAATGTATATTAAGTCATGTGCAGAGATGCCTGGAGCTTCTATCTGTCCACTAGTTATAACTTTTTGAGGATTATTTGTTATAATTAAGTCTAGTAGTGTGTCAGAATACCTAGTATGATGGGTTGGTTCTGAAGGCAGTATTGTCATATTGCATGACTGGAACATTGTCTGTAGTTGTATAGTGTTGTAAGAATTTGTGGCTAATAGGTTTGTGTTGAAGTCTCCTAGTACAATTACATGTTCATAAGATGGTATCAGATTTTGGAGAACTGTTTCAATGTCATGCAGGTGACCGACATTTGGGGGCTTATAAACTACTCCTAATAAACATTTCTGCATTTTCGCTCTAATTTCTATAAATAGGTATTCGGGTCGAGACGAGTATTCACTAGGCGAATGGGATACAATTTTCGGTTGTAGATTGGAACGTATATACATCGCCACGCCGCCTCCATTTTTCCCGAATCTGTCATTCCTAATCAAGGTGTAATTTTGCATGTTTACAAGAGAAGAAGGAACGGTATTTTTCAGCCATGTTTCAGAAATTAAAATGGCATGCAGATTTAGTGTTGAAAATATAGTTTGGAATTCTGAGAAGTGGGACAGGAGTGACTGTGCATTACAATGTGTTATTTTGAGTGTATTGCTGTTCAAAGAGAAACGTGATTTTAAAAGGTCTGAGGTGGAAGGGGTATGTTGAGATGGGGACAATGGAACTGTCAAAGACCGAAAAGGGGCTGCAGGTGCATTCCTTAAATCTATGGTTGAAATGTTACTAACTAAAACAAGAAAACCGTAAATATGAAATATCAATTGGTGTTTAGTATATGAAGTACAAAATTAAATTAATAAAAAAAATAGTTTATACACGAAAAAATTAAGAACAAAAAATAAAAAAAATGAACACAGTAAATAATTAATTACTAATAACAATAAATTACAAAAAGTAACGAGTTTCTGAGTCCGAGTCACGGCGGTATAACCGTTCCATCAGGTACTGAGTAAATGCGGTATCCTAATGTTTGTCCAGAGACTAAAAGGTAGCAGCCCTACCACTGGACTACTTAGCGTCGGGCCAGTAACCTGTCCTAAGGAACTTCAAAACTACTTTCAAGTCTCAACACGAAAAAAAAAACTCAGATTTGCATAAGCTCCAACCTAATGCCTTCAAAATATTAAAACATTTGAATAAAGATATTAAAGAATCTACCAAAATTAATTGCGGAGTAACAAAAGAAGATTTTTTCAATTATTATAAAAGTCTTTGGACTGACAATAGCTATGAAGATACAATTTTCCGAAATAATAATGAGACAGATTCCATAATATCATTGGAAGAATTGAACAATAGTTTAAAGAAATTAAAAAATGGGAAGGCAACTGGCACAGATGGCTTGAATTCTGAATTGTACAAATATGCAGGCAAACAGTTCCATGAAAGACTGTTGTCCTTCTTTAATAATGTATTCAAAAATGCAGATATACCACAGGAATGGAAGACAAGCATGTTTATACCCCTGTTCAAGAAAGGAGACAAGAGAAAAATGGACAACTATAGGGGAATCAGTTTGTTAAACACATGCTACAAAATTTATGCAGACATTTTAAATGGAAAATTGAAAAGTTTCAGTGAAAAATTTCTTATGGAATGTCAAAATGGATTTAGGAAAGGACGATCTTGTATTGATTCAGCATTTTCTGTTAAACTATTGCTTGAAAAAAGAAGAGAATTCAACTTAGAAACACATTTTGCTTTCATAGATTTTGAAAAAGCATTCGACACAGTCAAGAGATCAAAACTCTTAAATATATTGGAAGACAGAAATATACCAAATTTACTTCGGCAGAACATACAAAATATTTACAAAGACAACACCATAAAGATTAAATTAAATAACAGATTTTCTGAAGAAGGAATTATAAATCGTGGTGTGAGACAAGGCTGCCCCCTATCCCCAACACTCTTTGCAATTTATATCAATGAAGTAATATGTTGCTGGAACAAAACATATAAATTTGGAATAAGAATATCAGAAAATAGAAAATTAAACACCCTATTGTTTGCAGATGACCAAATAATAATAGCAAATTCCGAAGATAATCTACAGAAAGGTCTGTATGAACTTAACAAAATTACAGAAGAATATGGATTAAAGATATCTACAGAAAAAACAAAAATTATGGCATTTCAAGGCGTAGATCCTGTCAGAAGTAAAATTGTACTGGACAATAAAATTTTGGAGCAGGTGAATAATTTTACATATCTAGGATGCAATATCTCATATGAAGAAGAAAAGGATGTAAATGCAAAAATATCTAAATTTTTAAGAATTGTAGGGTTAATAAATTCTATCTTCAAGCCACAGTTAGTCCAAAAGCATTCAAGACTGAAAGTGTATAAAACACTGGCTCTTCCAACTCTTTTGTATGGTAGCGAAGTATGGACGTTGAAACAGAAGGATATACAGAGACTTAGATCTGCTGAAATGAGATATCTTCGGAGGACTGCAGGATACACACTACTAGATCACAAAAAAAATGAAGACATCTTAGAAGAATTACACATGGAATCTTTAGAAAACAAAATTTCTGATTATAAGTCAAGATGGATACAACATGTTCATCGAATGGAAGATCACAGAATAGCCAAACTAATGTTAAGATATCAACCTGCAGGAAGAAGAAGACCAGGACGTCCACTCAAAAGACTTCTGGATGGTGTTTCTCTTGAGGCCGAAACAGGTCAACAAATGGCCTAAATTCGTGAATGTACTATGATGATGATGATGATAATTATCACTCTGACCTGAAATCTGATATATGATTTATTCGCTTTTTTCTGTCTCCTACCTTAACAATGACAGAACCATCTTGGGTCCAGACATTGGTTACGCCATGAATATTTATAGCTTCGCGAAGTAACTGATGCCTAGCACTAGTAAGGTCCTCACGAATCGTAATTCCACTGCCTTTCAAATTCTTTTTATTTCGAACACCTCACTTCGCTTACGGTAGGACACAAATTTAACAATGACAGCCCTAGGTCGTCCACCATCTGTTTTTCTACCTACACGATGACTACGGTCAATGTCACTGACCTGGAGACTAACACCAACTTTCTCTGCTACCTGCAAGGCGATGGCATCTGTGTCTTCATTTTCTTCCTCCGCAATGCCAAAAATACGCACACACTGACGCCTTTGGTATTGTTCTAAGCTATCAATCTTAGATTCCAAAGTCATTATCTTGTTATCACGGTCCTGAATAGATTTCTGGAGTTCACTGATTAAGCCGTGACTTTGCTCTAATGCCACTTTTAATTCTATAACCGTCGCAGCAACAGTCTCCTTTATTATGTTGGCAACACTCGACAGCATGGTAGCATCTTGTAGCGACTCTTGTAAGACACGCTTCACCACCTCTTCTATTTCCATTGAGTTATTCTTCTTGGGGCCCATCTTATGAATTTAACTTAGCCAAATTGTTTTATATAACACAAACTATCAGTTACGATGTTTTAAGCGACTTAGAATGTGTTCACACCTTCAAAATAATATGTTGGTCACGAGCGATACACAACACGTCTAGTCACTTTCCGCCATTAACATCTATTATAATGTGACCATTAATACAATATCTAAAACAGTAGCTTTAATGAACACAAGCTGTTAATTGAATTGTTCGGTAGTCAGTTCCTATCTAATGTGCATCTAAATAATACAAATAATGAGATATAATAAACTAATAATGTGTTGTTTATACAGTATTTAAAACACCAACACCACATATTTATCAATCTTAATTAAATGCTTATAAAATAAATTATATCATTATTAAATTGTTGAAAGAATACTATCAGTGGAGGTGCATAAGTTAGTTCGTGTTTGAACAATTGTTGAGCTATACGGTCTGTGACATAGAGCAGGCCATGTTCTGTCAATAATACACAGTGCGATGACGTGCTGATGGGACCGAAACCACTTGTTTACGTTTGTTCTAGTGAGTTAAATTAAAGTAAGCAGAGGCCAATTAATTCAAAGAAACAGCAGAAATTCGCAACGTAATAAACAAAACTAATGCCAAAACATCCGTTCCATTAATTAACACTAAGAAATTTGGAAATTTTGGGTTAAAAGTAAATATCAGTAAAATTAACTCTACGGTCACATAGCAATATATTATATAGGCCCTAAATGGACAGTTAATGACAAATGAAAGAAACTTTGAAGAAGTGGCTGAATTCAAATACCAAGTGACAATTATTATAAAAAAGAACGAGATACACAAAATTGCACTTAACTGGTTTGTACACAACAACAAATAGATACTTACTTCACTTTCATTCTCGACAAAACATAAGTTCCGTAAGAAAAGAAAACTAGCGCTGCTCCTAGTGGCAAATGTATGTACTAATGATTAAAGCCACTATTAATACAACAATAATAATAATAATAATAATAATAATAATAATAATAATAATAATAAATAAAGGAATCGTTCAATTTCACGTTACGGAACAGATTATAGAAATTTATGTTCATGAGAATTTATACGTGCGTGCACCTATTTAAAACTTCACGACTCGAAGCGGAACTTAGAATACTTCGTCTGAAAGTAATTTGACATTTTCTATTTTATTTGAAGCATTTATTTTTATTTTTATGTTAATCCATTCGCGAGGTAGACTCGCAGGCTGTTACATGTCCTTCAACTCAGAACACGAGGTACACTCGCTTAACTCTGCTGTTTAATATTTTGTAAAATTTTGTACATCCCTTGGCAGGGTAATCTTTTATTAAGATTTATCAATAATAGAGGAATGTGTTTTTGTCTTTACCCTTATTGTGATCTCAAGTACCGTTATCTTTTGTTTGTTTTAAATGTCTGAAAATAGACAATATAATTTGCGGTAATTTAAATCCGGTATCTGGGAAAACGCATTGAGAATTTAAACCTGAAGCGAATGTGATTATAACACATAGCTCTGCAGTAATCATCATATGCAGAATACAACTGTTACATAGATATTAGAATGTAATCAGAAATTGGTGATTTTTACACAGGAAAACATTGCTCTTTATATTTAGTGTAGTTCTGACGTAACTACTCTGGCCTGTATTTACGACGAGCTCTTAGTGAAAAACTATTATAAGTTGTAAAGACGTAGATAATTAATATGTTCACTAACGACGGTATTTGTAGCTTTTGTTGAACAAAGAACAAAATAAGTAGACACGCCGTTTGTACAAGTCGATAGTGATACCAGATCCAATAACCTAACTTTAATATCTCAGAGTGTACTGTAAAAGTTATATATTTTAGTCACATTATGTAATCGTATTTGTTTTTCGGGAGAGTTTTGTATGACACTTGTTTAACATTAAAATGCGCAAAGATTTTCATCGAATGTGTTCCACACAACAAGGCACATTAATGTTTTTAACAGCTGGTAGTTTATAGTGTTACGTTATGTCTGGAACGGCTTAGGCACTTAGGCTAATGTGTAGCGTAGAGCAAGATTATTGCAGTTCTTTTTTATTTTATCCGTTGGTTTACACGGATTCCTACATACCGGTAATTCTTACTTATGGTAACCCACGCATGCATTACCTTACATATCTACTTTATAGTTTAAAATGTAGAAGTGAAACCTGGACTTCATACTCGCAGTACAAGTCCCACTAGAAGCGGCTCACATCAGATCTTTACTTGCTCTGTGTAGTTTAACTTGATTAAACTAAATCAAAAGCAACAGTAAATCGCAAATATAATAGAAGACATTCAGGATTACCGGAATAATTGGCAGCGAATTGACCCAAAACAGACTATCAAATAAGCCTTATTGTACCAAAGAAAAGAATTCGGAAACAGGGGAGACCAAAACAGAGGTTGGCCTGTCAAAGGCTTCTTGAGACTTCGGAACAGATTACGAAGAACCTAAACCTGCTATTTTAATAATGATGATGACTCATTAACGAATATTATATACTCTAATTATAAGTACTTTTACCATCTTAATGTCAACACAAAACTTGAAATACAAAGCTTACTGTTATGGCATTCTGTTATTTTTAATACCGCTTTAAATATTTCCTCTATTAGATTTTGCACAATTATAATGTTACAGTTCATATAATGTAATATTCTATTAATATTTAAATATTTTACACAGAAGGGCGACGCTATCAACATAGTCCGGCAGAGTGAAACACGCAAAAGTCTACCTGATGTTATCTTCATTAAAATTGAAATAAAGTAAACTTACCTGCATCTGGTTGCGTACCTTAAAGTATTTAACATTGTCCAATACTGTTATTTTAACACAGTTCCAATAATGGGTCATGTTATAATGATATTGTGAATTACTGCTTATAAAAGTGGTGGTGTAAAAATTCTCAAATATAGATACTTCTTAACGAAGCCGGCTGTTGGCGATGGTAGCGACACCTGCCTGACAGCGGACGAAACGAGAATTATAGAACTGTATATGTGAAAAGAATTGTCTATGTTTGTGCCAAGTCTGGAATGGTGTAGTGGGCTGCATATTAGTTTGGAGAATTAGAGGTCCATGGTTCGATTCCTGGTTCAAACATTAATTTTTCTTTTCACAATATCATTATAATAATCATAATATAATTAAGTAGGTGATACATATTTTTATCGTCTATGTTAATTTTTTGTAGAAACGCTAGAAGAAAAGGGCACGAATGAGAATTCATTAAGATTTAAGATAGTTTAATTGCACCTAAAATTATTGAAACGTATTAACTAGGAAAAGAGACCTACTGTACGCGAGGCCATGAGTTAGTTCATTATATAATTATGGAGTTTTAACCTACGCAGGCAGTCACACCTAAATTTAAAACTACTTAAAATCTGTTTGAAAATATAAACGAAATCATTATTACTATTTTCCGAAATGTTTGAAATACTGACAACCAGAGTATCTATTTAAAATATCATAATTTTAGAACAACCGATTCAAAATTAATTTGAATTTTATAACCGGGTTTGGTGTAATATCTGATAACATTTTTGGCTTTGAAAACACGACCCTATTAGCAAAATGAATATACAAAATATTCTGTGTGTCTGATACATAGCATATGTTGTACAAATTCGGGTAAACGTGTTACCAACATTAAATCTTTGCTACATTTATTTACACAAATAAATGTGATGATAAGCACAGTCCGATGCACGGAGTCAAATAAAACAAGGTCACATCGCTCCAATCAACCTCCCGATGTTGCATTGACATTGTTTATTTTAAAACGTTTCATTGGTAGAAACTTATCCCAGTTAAGATTTTTATCTGAAATTATTACACTCAGTTTTTCCGCACAATAAACAAAGATAAGAAAATTAATTTGGAAAATATAGATCTGAAGTAGAGAGTGAAAATATTTTAATGGTGGAAGTGATTTGTAGTTTCAGATTTTTTTTAAACGAGCGATAATAATTCCGTTGCGTCACAGAAACATCGATATAATCAGTTGGCAATTGAAGCAATTCGTAGCGATACACGAATCACATTTCCTTGAAAATAAAAACATTCTCTCAACTTGTCCCTTCATTTTCGATATCATCCACATTAATGCACTCTTGCATATCCATCCATAGTAATTCTGCCCGGAGGCAGGTCCTTCACTGCAATCATAGCATTTTAATGTTATGCTTGCAGCTTTACTAGGGAATTGTAGGTGTGGTAGCTTCCCGTTGCTTTCCACACCGGTGAAGGATGATGATGATGATGATGAGATGATAATGATAAGGATGATGATGATGAGATGACAATGATAAGGATGATGATGATGGCCATATGATTTCGGGCACCGTTTGGGCCTTAAAGTTTTCCTGACATTTGCCTTACAGGTGAGGAAAAACCCCGATATAAACCTCACCCAGAAAAACTGCCCCGACCGGCGATCGAACCCGGGCCCGCTGCGTGACAAGGCAGCACGCTACCTCGAGACCACAGCGGTGGACACTCTTGCATATGTTAGGAAATATATGAAAGTAATTTGACGGTGTAAGTGAATGGAGTTTACACTACAATTAGTTTCTCGCTATTGTTTTCACTCGTAAAACTGCATCATTTCATTATACCGTCGAAATAAAGTACTTAAACACGCAGAACATACTGTACCGGTATATACTATATAACTTCTAATTGTAACATATTTGAAAGCGCAGCTTTGCAGTTCTCATTATTTGACTTATTTTTCTTAAACACACTCATATGTAAATTATTTATGTGTACAGATCGTCAGTACGGAATTAGATGCAGTATGTACCTCTCTCACTCGCACTCCTATATCAGCTCCATCATTTTCTACTGCCGCGATGTTGCCAATTTTAAAAAATGCAAAGTGATGAATTTACATGCATACATAAGGACTTTATTAAACTAAAAGTAAGATACATACAATGTTATTTACAAATATGGATCGCACGGGCAGTAAGCCGTACGTGCTGTTGACAGTCCGTTACAATAAGTTGATGTTAAAAAAAAACAAAAAAAAACACAATAATATTACAATTAGATATCAATACAATTACATTATACACTAACTTAGTTATGTAGAATTATTAAGAATTAATGGCATTGCAATTTGCTAACATATTTATTTATTCCTGAATATGTGGTGTTCTTATATTCCGCGTTTTGTCCAGAAATCTACCCAGGTTTATCCAATATTTTGGGTTTACCAGTAACTCGTAGCATGCCAATCTTCCACGATTTGAATTTACAAATCTCTCCGGTAATAAATGACGTCTCCAATATTCTAAATCGTTACATTTTCCTAATGTATGTATCACGTCTTCAAAGTTCCCGCACATTGGACATATTCGCATATCGTGATCATCGCTAATTTTTAAAAAGTTCCATGCCCCTAACCTGAACCAAGCAAGCCCTGATCTCTCTTTAAATCCTAGATTGAATATATAAGATTATTTTCCCCAAACTTGTTTTAGGTCTCTTTGTAATAATAGTGATCGTTTTCCCGCACATTCGGCCAAAATATTTTATCGGTTTATATCTAAGTACCTTCTCCTAATTTTTCTCCACACATTCTTGCTATTTTCAGTCCCTTTATCACATACCCAACCCATCCCAATATTTTGGAGGTCTCTCTTAACCTCGTCTGCCCAGAATTTCCCATTTGCGTTACTAATTTGATGGTCGTAACAAATTGCTGTGAGCATTGTTTGTTCACCTTGGATTAGCCGCAACCAGTATTTGAGTACACGAATTGTGCAGTTTATGTCGTCCAGAAATTACCCAAATTCATATAAAATTCCACAGTTAGAAACGGCCTTACTAAGTCCTGTAATTTATTTTAGAAAATGCGTATATACCTTATTTAGTATTTCCGTTCTTTGAAAACCCCAAATCTCACTACCACAGTGCATTACTGGCCTCACCATCACTTCATACATTTTTTCTAATTTAGGCCCTACTAACTGGAATATCGGGAACTCTACTCAGAATACTGAGAATACCATTAAGTTGTCCCCTCCCTTTGAATAATGCTATATCAATATGTTTCTTCCACTTTCCGTTCATTTTCAACGTCGTACCAGGATATTCAAAAGTTTCACGTTTTGAAGTGTTTGATCTCTGTATTTCCATTCCTCTGCTCTACAAGTGATGCATTTAATAAAATGATGATGTGATCGTATAGAGAATTTTCCGCTCTTTCTGAATGTATATATTTTAAAGCCTTAAGTAATTAATGTAATGAATAGTTTTGACAAATATATTATTTTGGCACAAATCTATATTTTTGCAGATAAAAACTTGTCAGACGATTGGTAGAAAACTAATGATAATGATAGATGAATAATTTTTTGTGGGTTGCCTGATGTTTATGGATTACACTGTCTTTCCCTGGACAATAATGTTTACATACGAAAGGAGCTAATTATTTTTTATTAAATACTTGTTAAAAATTATCGGATGGTAACACAAAAAAGTTATGTAGCGAGAAACGTTTTTGTTATTGAATGTATGTTGGTGGCAAAGCGAGAAGACGTGTTTATAAAAGTTTCAAATAGTTTTTAAAACAAACCAGACTTCGATATCATACTTTATCGCAGTTTAAAATTTATTTATTTACTTAGGTGTCACTTTTAATTTCCGATCGCGTTTGAATCTGCACTTCCTTAAGCTCAGAGCTCAGAGTTGTGATAGTTGTTGAGTGAAATTCAACTGTTAGTGTCCCCTCAATTGTCTTTGGTTCACATGTTTCTCATAAAATTGTTTTATTTCATATTTATTATTATTGTATTATATTAATTATGAATATAGAAGCTAAGCGACATAATATTGGCGAACTGCACAGTAAAGAACGGAATGTAGTATTGAACATATTTAATTATTTTTAAAGAAAACGAACGTTACCCTGGGGCAGTTAAACAGACAGCAGAAGCTACCGGGTGTTCGGAACGTTAATATATCGAATAAGAAAGGAACAAACGAAAGGTGCTCTTAGAACGCCAGTAAAAAAGAAACCTAAACGAGCGAGCAAACAAAAAATGCCAGATTAATGAAGTTCGATGGAATTGTACAAAGCGGAGTCCGCTGCGTCGCTCATTCCTTGTTCTTTGCGAACATAACCACCAACTTACTTACTTACTTACTTACTCACTGGCACTATCGAACCCGTAGGTTCATGGCCGCACGGACATAAGCTCTCCATACATCCCTATCCTGAGCTAATGTTTTCCAATCATTCCCTGTATAATCTACTTCCCTCAAATCATAGTTAATGTTGTTCTCCCACCTCATTCTTGGTCTACCAACTGGGCGTTTTCCTTCTGGCTTTCCTACAAGAAGTTTCCATGCACGTCTTTCATTCCCCATACGTGCAACATGTCCTGCCCATCGCAGTCTACGGGACTTAACTGTTCTTATTATATCTGGCTTCCTATAAAGACCATGTAGTTCATTGTTATGTAGTCTTCTCCATTCACCTGTCTGTTCATCTCTCTTTGGTCCAAAAATTTTCCTAAGAACTTTATTCTCAAATACTCGTAATCTCCTTTCCTCCCTTAAAGTAAGAGTCCATGTTTCGCACCCATATAATATAACTGGTAGAACAATAGTTTTATATATTTTCAGCTTAACGTTTTTTGAAAGGAGTTGGGACATCAAAAGTCTCTGCAATGCATAATAGCATGCATTTCCAGAATTGAGCCTATGTTTAATTTCTTTGTGCATCTCATTCCTATTTGTGATTATTGTTCCTAGGTATTTGAATTCAGCCAATTCCTCAAAATTTCCCTCATTTGTCATTAGCTGTCCATTTACATTATATAATGTATTTCTACGTGTGACCATATATTTAGTTTTACTGATATTTACTTCTAGTCCTAATTTCTTAGTGTTACTCAATAGTGTGTGCGTGTTGGCCTTTAGTATCTCCTCGCTATCGGCCAGTAGTACTACATCATCAGCATAAACTAACAGCTTATTAATACCATTGAGTTGTAAGCCTTCCTCATTCTCTAAAGATTTAATGGCATGCTCTAGTACAAAATTAAATAGTAGAGGAGATAGTGCATCTCCTTGCTTTAACCCATTCTGGATTTCAAAAGTGTCTGAAAACTGTTTGCCTACACGCACCCTACTCGTTGAGCCATTTAGACACATTCGAATAAGTCTAACTAACTTTTTAGGAATTCCAAACTCCAGCAGGATACTATATAACTTCTCCCTCTTAATTGAATCATATGCTTTTTTGAAGTCTACATATAGTTGATGTACAGTACCATTATATTCCCATTTCTTTTCTAAAATCTGTCTTATACTAAAAATCTGATCTGTTGTAGACCTGTTTCTTCTAAATGCACATTGATGATCTCCTAGAACGTCATCAATATAGGGAGTAAGTCTGCTTACTAATATATTTGTTAGAATTTTGTACGAAGTTGAAAGTAATGAGATGCCCCTATAGTTGTTGCAATCAGTTTTATCTCCTTTCTTATAAATTGGTACGATAATTGATTCCTTCCATTCGTCTGGAAGAGCTTCTTTTTCCCAAATCATACTAAGCAACCAGCGTATCTTGTCTATCAATTTTTCTCCCCCCTGATTTTATCAGTTCTGCTGGGATCTCATCTGAACCTGATGCTTTATACATCTTCAATTTTTCAATTGCCATTTCAACCTCTAATGCACTTGGCACTGCGACTAGCATTTCTGCTGTCTGTAACTTATCCTCCTCAATGTCCTGTTCTGTATGTACATTTAATAGCTGATTAAAATAAACTTTTCCATCTATTTAATATACTCTTGGAATCTGCAATCATATCCCCATTTTCATTCCGAATTATGTTTGTTCTAGCCTGAAACCCTTTCTTCTCTATACTAATTCCCTGATATAATTCTCTAATGTTCCTATTTTTTGCATTCATTTCAAGATCATTAATCTTCTCTCTCAAATATTCCCTCTTTTTACTCTTTAGTAACTTGGTGGTTTCCCGTCTAACACTACCCAATTGCTCTAAATTTACCTCATTTGGCTCGTGTAACCATTTCATTTTTTGCTAGCTTTCTTTTCTTTACAATGTCAGCACATTCCTCATCAAACCATTTCTTGTTTTGCCTCTCTTTTAAACAACCAATGCTTTCTGATGCTGACAATTTAATAGTATCTCTTATAGCCTCCCATTCTTTATTTATATCAGTTTCTTCTTCGTTTGCCACATTGTCATCTGAAGATTCCAGTACTTCAAATCTATTAGCAATTTTGATTTGGTATTCTTGCCGCATTTCATCATTTTTCAAGTTTTTTAATTCATATTTTACAGAATCATCTTTAGCGTTTGTTCCTCTCATAAGCGATAGCCGTTGTCTGATTTTCACCCTGACCAGATGATGATCTGAATTGCAGTCTGTCCCTCTAACTGATCTAACATCAATGATGCTACTGTGCCAGCGTTTATCCACTAATACATGATCTATCTGGTTCCGAGTTTCTCCATCTGGGGATGTCCAGGTGTATATTATGAATATCCTTATGCTGAAATGTTGTGCTCTTAACAATGAGATTCTTTGATGTGGCAAATGTGACTAATCTAACTCCGTTGTCGTTACTATCTTCATGAAGACTGAATTTGCCTATTGTTGGTTTGAATATATCTTCCCGCCCCACTTTTGCATTAAAATCTCCTAAGACAATTTTCATATGATATCGTGAAAGGCTATCAAATAAGCATTCTAATTCTTCATAGAACTCATCCTTGATCTTGTCATCTTTATCTTCTGTGGGGGCATGTACATTTACAATTATAAAATCATGTCGTTTACCCTTTAGAATTATGTATGATATCCTATCACTAACAAACTTAATATCTCGGATAGCGGATAGGATCCTCCTTCTGACTAAAAAAACCCGTTCCAAATGCAGGTCTTTCTGCACCCCCATAGTATAATGAAAAGCTTCCTGATTCCTGACTACCTTCTCCTGGCCACCTAACTTCCTGTAAAGCGACTATATCCAAGGGTGATTTATCCAATTCCCGCGTTAATATCTCTAGTGCCCCGCTATTGTATAAAGTCCTAACATTCCATGTTCCTAGGAACATGTCCCTGTGTTTGAGCCTTTGGCATGGGTTCCCTGAAGTAGTCCCCGCCCGGAGAACCGAATGGGGGACTATTTGACCTCCGGAAAATTTTACCCCAGTAGAACCCATGTCCGCATTTCTTGACGGTTGTATTTTTACGGTGAAAGATCGTCACTCTTTCGACCAAGGTACTTATTTCGTCTGGCTTATCACCTTCGACCAGTCCGGCATGGGTAACCCTATCGGCAGCAATGCTACCGCCGGCATAGCTCTCAGGATCATTTAAGCACACAAGCCACTCCACCACGACAAGGTAAAGATACCATGGAGGGCATAACCACCAACACTAAATATAATTTTAAGCAAGGTAAATAGTGATGATGCGCTACCAAATTTTCGAGGTCTACTTTAAATAGATTTCTTCATGATTTAGGGTTTGAATATATAAGCAGGGCCAACAAATGCGCCCTTATTGAAAGGGATGATATAATCAGGTGGCGTCATAAATATCTGAAAGATTTAAACAAATTTAGGAATGAAGGGAAATATATTTTTTATACAGTTGAGTCTTGGGTAAACGTAGGTCACATCGTGGCAAAATAATGGAAAGATACCAACATTAAAAGTTCTCGTCAAGCAGCAATTGAGGGTGTTAGCACAGGTCTTAGGCCTCCTAGGGGTCATGGGTCAAGGTTTGCATTGGTTCATGCAGGGAATGAAAATGGGTTCGTTAATGGTGCCGAGTTAACATTTCTGTGCCAAAAGAACACGGCAGACGTCCACGATGTGAAGTGCTTGAAAAGTGGTTCGCCGAGCAATCGTTGCCCAATGTACCTGAAGGATCTGTGATAGTATTAGACAATGTCGGCTATCATAGTCGGAAAAGCGATCGTTTGCCTACAACTTCCTGGAGAAAAGATAAGATTATAGAGCGACTCAATCAAAAGAAAATCCGTTTTGAAAGTCATATGTTATAACGGGAGCTTGTTTTTATTGTGACTCAAAACACAGACACTTAGCCTATGATAAATGCATAATTGATCAGATGGCTAAATAAGCAGGCAAACAAGTTGTTAGCTTGCCACCATACCACTGCGAACTTAATCCTATCGAAATGGTATGGGCACAAATGAAGAACTATATAAAAATGAAAAACGTCTCATACCAGCACGTGACAGTACAAAATTGGGCAAACTACTTGGACCATACAAAGAAAATTGAAAGTGATCTCTGGAAAGCAGACGAGATTCTTCAAGGTGACGAGGAACCATTTTTATACATTTGTCATCAACATCATCATCTTCTTCTTCTTCGCCTTCCTCCTTCCATGCACCGCCCACTGGTTCCGATTCGGCTAAACCTGGACCATCCAGAGACATGGAGGAATGTATGGAAGGAATAACACCATTACCAGAGGATTGTGGACGGGCTTGATGGAATGTAACGTATTTTAAGTATTACTTTCCTATTATTATTATTATTTTCGTGAACAATTTTAATATTATAAAAGCTTTAATATTATTGTATTCGTTAAAAATGTTAATATTATAAAAATTATTAAATATTTAATTAAATAGAAATTCTTATTATATTATATTCTTAAAAAATTAAAATAAATTAGATGTTAAATTGATTATAATTTCTATAGTTGTTTATGTAGGATATTTCTTGATATAGGCCTATATTATAAATTTAATTTATTATAAATTAATTAGCCTATATCATAATTAAAATTTATGATAATTTATATTTTTCCCTAGTATTATAATGTGTGCATTTAAATCTCGCTCTAAGCTTTTTGGCGCTTAATTCGTAGACCTAAATACTTGTATTGTCATTCGATCAGTAGGGCATAAGGTGAACGTATACGAAAATAACAAATATATCGGACATTTCACGTTTTTTCGCTCAGGGTTAAGAGGTTTTAAGAGTTTTGACACATCTGTTCCTTGCCTCGCACTTTTTGTCCTATGCAGTATATCTGGGCATCAGCCGGGCTCCATTTAACGTGTACTGTCTTTTAAGGTATAGACGAACTATAGACACTGGTTTCCCCCCCCCCCCCCCCGGCGAATATATATTTTTTCTCTATTTTTACTGTGGACAGCAAAACGAATTAGAACTGGCAGAACTTAATATCTTTACAAAGAAGTTAGTGTAACATACTTTACAGGTTCTTACTAATTAAGAATTATTGTAATTTGTGAGAGAGAGTGCGGGTATTTTTAAACACTACAACAAGTGTTGCAATTTTCTTGATGTATTCTTGAGGCACAATTGTAAATTCCTTCTAATTCATAAATAATAAGGTATCTAATCCTAGTCTATTAACTAGATTTCATAGCTTCATCATAAAGTCAGATAGTACATCCATCCATAGTAATTCTGCCCAAATTCAGGGCCTTCACTGCAAGACTAGCATTTTCATGGTATGCTTGCAGCTTTACTAGGTGATTGTAGGTGCGGTAGCTTCCACACCGGAGTCAGATTGTAATACATTAAAATTTGACTTAAAAATTTACACCAATAGTCGGTATGTTTATAGCAACTACTAACAAAAAATATTCACTCACATTCCATGCACGTACTTAATCAACATTCAACTAACTCTAAATTACATTATTACCTTCCACTGCAGATCCCCTTAACTAAACATCAATATTTAATTAAGTAGAAGAATCAAGCACGTAGAATTTTCTTAAAGTAAAACAAGAAAAAAACTTAGTAAATGCAATGAAAATCTACGGATCTCTAATGTATTTTATAAAGTTACTGTATCAGGTGAATATTTATAAATTATGCCCTCCCTGTGGTTAACAGCATTCAATGCAATAAGTTAACATTGCAATTCAGATATTTTCCAATTCAAATTCAAACATTCAAAATAAAACTTTTAAGTATTGTTATTCAGTATTAATGATTTTACACTTTGCTTACATATTTATTTATTTATTCACGAATGAGTTCCACGTCCTGTCCACAAATTTACTCACGTTTATCCAGTTTTCTTGGTTCACCATTAACTCGTAGCAGCCAAACTGTCACGATTTGAGATTGTTGTTTTTCTGACAGCAACTGATGCCTCCAAAATTCCAAATACCGACGTGTATTTCGTCTTCAAAGCTCCCGCACATTGGACATATTCGCATGTCACGATAGTCTGTAATTTTTGAAAAAATCCACGTCCTCAACCTAAACCGAACGAGCCCTATACTGTATTTCCTCAAACTTGTTTTATATCTCTTTGTGACACAGTGAAAGTTCTCCAGTAAAATCAGAGGTAATATCTTCTTAGGTTATATCTAATTATGTGCTCCACATTTTTCTCAAAACACATACATGTACAATATACAACCGATACAAAAATACATAAAATATTGGCAGAATGTAGTTTCACTCGTATAATATGAAGTCATTAAGCTTATTTCAAGGCAAAATAGAAATAAATTATACCTTATTTATCGAAATTATCTGCACAAAATTTCTGCGGCACTCACAGTGAAGTATATTTAAAAATTTTGAATAAACAATTTCGAAAATAAAAACAAATATACTTACAGTCTTACCAAATAAATTAACGAAAAATAAAATCCTTAAGTGTTGTAAATCTATAGCAAAGTATTCTTCCTGTTGATTTCTGCTAAATGTATGTGTTTATATTTATGTCAGACGAAAAGTAATCATCCAATAATTTAATGAATAAACCTGATTCCAAACTTCGCATAACTTTGAAATTGAATGCTTCATAAAATTGACTTAATCCGTGGAATATAACGCACTTACTTGTTTGAGAAAGAAAATGATAGGAACAAGGTTTTTCAAGTCTCATTCGGTTGGATATTTTTAATTTCATGTCTATTTCAGTGGTAAGTACTGCAGAGTTTTCAATATTTAGGAACTTTTCAATAGGAGTACTGGAGTGTTGAATTCTTATTCCTCCAGAGTTTAGTTTTACAGTTCCATTAACGCTGAAGTCTGAAAACGCCGCTGCTATAATTTCTATTTGCGAAAACACAGTGAGATTTTTACTGATTAACTCTTCAACGGTGGTGATTCCCCTTTCCATCACAGGTTCAGTGAGGAAACTGGTGAAGAAGCATTGAAATTACGTGCTCATTACATAACAAACTAATAGGAGAAAAAAAACTCCAACTCTGGTAGTTTTGGGTATTTTTGGAACCGAAACTGAAGTAAGAATTGACCAAATGAAGTAAACGTTGTATGATTTTTCCCTGAAACCAGATAACTCAAATCTAATTGACTTGTGCATTATGTAATTCACCATGGATGATATTATGCATGTCGCAAAGTAACATACCCACAGAGAGGAGTTAAAAACTTTATGGAAATTCCGATACAGAACGTGCTTTTTTGGACATTGTACATATAGTTTGAAATCCGAATATATGTAAGGTACAGTTATAAATTTTTTCCATTCGTCAATGTAAAGCGATCTTTTATAAGGAGCTCCAAACATTCCCAGCAGAAAAGCATTGGGATATATTCCATTGTTAGTAGCTATCAAAGTAACATTAAGAGATGTGAACATAGCGTTCAAAGTAATCCAATCTATTTCCGTTCTCCCAAGAAAATATTCATCTAATGCTTCATAAATAAGTGGACATTTTGAAAACGTATTTGGAATTTTTTGCGGCAAGAGATTGCGGTCATACTGAAACTGACAATTTTTTTCATCTGTCGATGTCTCAAGGAAGGAAAGTTCCTTACATTGGTGGCATTGATCATTTGTGAAAGGAAGCCATGTATATAAATCGCTGACTAAAAGTAGAACTTTCTTCATTTTATGTTTAGGTCTAAAATATTTAGCACGAGGTGAAATTACTGTAACATCATACATTCGTAAGAATGAAATAGAATCTTCTTTTAAGAGGGAAAATAATAGTTTTCTATTAAATGTATTTATTAATGGCAACACAATTATTGTTCTGTTGGTTTCACCTGCATAACTTAACACTTTATACAAGTTGAAGGTAGCATCTAATTCATTTCTCGTGTCATCTTCAGTAACGTCTTGACTGACGTCAGGAACGAAGATGACGATGAGGAATGGTGTATTGGATTTTAAATAGCTAATTTTTTTTGGTAATTTATGTGATTTTGTTCCAAATGATGCCAGAACGGTTGATGCCAGAAGTGAGTTCCTTTGCAATCCAGTCATTTGTCAAAATATCGTAGTTTCTTGAATTGTTGGTGTTCAGTTCTCGAAGTATATAATCAGTATTATTGTTTACTGGGCCTGAAATTAGTATTGTTTTGTATTCATCTAAATACTTTGTTGCTATACTTTTTTACACAGTTCACTGTGTGGCGATGTACAAACTCAGGGTCGAAGGCAGCGACAGATACTTGAAGAAATAATAACAGCATCATTTGTTTGGTGCACAAACTCTACCTGAAATGTAATTTACAATCGTTAAAGTCGTTAATAACTCTGTGTTCAAGTGCGACTACTGCTCTCTTTGATCTTTGTATTTACCTCTAGGAGGAAATATGACCTACAGTGGTTCATTTTCAATTGAAGCACCAGTTCGTAGATCGCTTTACTTAGGAAATGTGTTATTTTATTGTGTGCGGACACGTGGCTACTTGTGTTCATCCTCAGGCTTAATGTTCACACCCGACGGGAGGAATCGCTATGTACAGAGCTGCAAACCTTCCCAAAATAGGAAAAGTATGGAATTTAATTTAGGCACCTGCAACCCAAAGTAGATACTGAAATGTGTACACCAAGCTAAGATATTGAAGAAATCAGAATTAAGTTTAGTAATCCCGCCGAATCAACATGCACCCGCTAGATTGCGGGAATATATTCTACGACCTAAGCTAGGGCGGCAGACAGTAAAGAAATGTATGCAGATCTGTCGATCCACCTGATTTTATTATATATATCTCCACAGAAATACAAAGTGTTTGGAGTTTTCACGGTGTCATGGGAAGCCATTCTTCAACGTACAAATTCTGGCAGAAAATTATTAATGTGTGGTAATTCACACATCAACTGTATCGTGATTGGACAAGAGGTATCGAAACATGTTTACAAATCCTAAACAACATTCATCACGAAGTTGAGTAAAATTGTTATGGTAACTCGTAAGTGCCCTGGATAACAAGGTGAAGCGACCGTGGTGTCAGGTAATGTTATGTTGCTCTGTGTACATGGCATGTTGTGCTTAGTGTGACAACTGGTACTTACTCAGCACTGAGTGTACAGTACTTGTACGCATATTGTTTGTGATTACACTACATACCTGGACGCAACATAAACACTACTAGGTAAATACTAGGTTTCTAAGACTAAGCTTCTTTTTCTCGTTCCTCCCTACAACAGGAGACTCCTTAATCAGAAAATGTCTGTCGTCGGTACCAGACACTGCTCAGTTACTCCAGTAACAATAAAAACTGAGACAATAAAACATGCCCTACATAAAGGAAAGAGCTTTCTTCTATATCAATAACATAGTCGAGACAATCCTTAGATGGGAAACAGAACCAATGTAACGTCTTCAGAATGGAGAAAGCAGAGTGAAACCGTGCGCTTCTCTAGAGATAATAACCAAGTCTAATTGCTGCAACTGTTAGCACACGATCTACGTAGCAGGAAGTGCTGTTATTACACTCAACACAGTAAGTTTTGAATCCATCTTTGAATAATCAGATGAGAATTAGTGTATACATGAGCCTAGTGTCCCTTATTACAAGGATAAACACCATCTGAACACTAGGTTTACTTATAGGCACTTGAGGTACAATACTTAAAAAAAAAAGCAAAATAATTTATGAAGTAAATACGAAATGACTCGAATGGCCAATAACAATCAAGCTTAAGTGCTCTTATCTCCATCTTTAGAAATCATCTATGTGGCCAGCCAGTCTCCTAATTACGTTCTTTATTTTTCCTTTATTACGTAATTACACTTTCAACTACACTTATTGGTTTTGTCTATAAATTATTCAAATTTGTATTTTTTCCTTCTCTATTATAAAGTGTAATATGTCAGACCAAATTTGGCAAGTTTATTAAAATAAAATAAATATTGACATGGGATTGGTTTTTTCGAATAATTTATTGTAAAACACAGTTTAAGATTATATACTGTATATTTTTCTTCAATTTTTATGTTGTTCTGAAAATCTGAAATTAAAGTTGCAAAGTATATGTAAAAGTTACTATTATGAAGCCATCGCTGCTTTGCTTAAATAAAGATTATGTACTGTCATTTGTAATTAACATACATTTCTTGACATATTATTTTGACTCTCACGTGGTATGTAAAAATAAAATATATTTTCATGTTATATCATAACTTATTTTTGTGTGTTAACATTTGAGTGATGTTGTTCGCTGCTAACAGATCGCTGTAGCAAATAAAACATTTAACTTAGCAACTTCCTGTTACTGTCTTCTACAACAATAATACAATTTACAATAATGTTGTAAAATACTTTAATTTCTTTGTATTTTAAGAAATGTCAGCTGCAAGTAATAATAATGTGTGGCAAAATATTTTACATTTCTTCAATATTTCATATTACAATTTTTATATATCTACATTATTAAATGTACACTTACAGGAATGAATTAAAAAATTAGATTGAGAAATTTTGTGTATGTTCTATTCAGCAATTAGGGGAACTTTGTTTTCAATTCCAAAAAATGGGCGTTGCTTTCCACTCTTCTGCTAGAACATTTGTTATTTTACACAATTACATTAATTTCTTTCTATGCTTTGATTTTCTGCTGAGTACTTTAAACATCAATACATTTTCCTAATCGTATCCTATAAGGGACAGAGTTTAAGTTGCAGAAAAGTAATTAATAATTCATTAAAAAAGTTATATTATTATATATAATGGTAATGGAAATGTTCATCAAAATAGTCCATTTAAAAATCAGTTAATAAGATTTTATTTAAAAAAGAATGAACAGTGAAAATAAATGAGAAAAAAATAATAATGATAATGAAATAAGTGATGATGATGATAATAATAATAATAATAATAATAATAATAATAACAATAATAATAATGGGAAGTTTTAGTGAAATGCAATATGGGTAGAAAAGTAATTCAAATTGTTAAACAAATTTATAAAGATAACACAGATTATGTTAAAACTGGAAATAAAATATCTAATCCTATAAAAACCAAAAAGGGATTCAAACAGGGGTGCAGTCTATCACCAATTTAATTTGATGTTATATAGAATTTATATTAATGAAATGGAAACAAAGCTGCAAAGGTATGGGTATCCTAAGAGGCAACAGATTTTTGCTGATGATCTGATGATCAACTGGTTTTAGCGTAAGACAAATTTGATATGTAATTCATGACAAAAGGTTGAAAAATACATATGAATCATGGGGTCTCTCAGTAAATTTACAAAAGAACAGAATATTTGGCAATAAATAGCAATGAAAGAGACAATTTAACACTGGAAGAAGGAATTCAAATAAAGCAAGTGAAACAAACTAAATATTTGCGAATAATTATAGATAACATTTAAGGTATAGGCAAAGACAATACAAAGCAGAAGAATTGAATTCAGTAGAAAAATATCATCGTTAAATTCAATATGGTGGGATAAGCATATTTGGAAAGACACTAAAAAAATATATTCGTGAAACATTGGTGGAATCTGTTGCAATGTTTGGAAGTGAGGTATGGACAATCAATAAGTACTACAAGAATAGAGTAACTTCTCTAGAAATGCATTATTTACGCAGAAGTGCCAGAATGTGAAAATTAGAACATGTCACAAATAAATAAATTAGAAACATAATGGAAGCAGAAGAAAACATAATTGATAGAATTGAGGAGAAGGAATTAAAATGGTTAGGACATATTTTATGAATGGAAGACAAGAGATAGCAGAAACAACTATATCAATGGCAACCGACCGGAGAGAGAAGAAAAAAGGAAGACCAAAGTCAGATGGAAGGAAAGCATGAGGATAGCAATGCAAGCGAGAGGTTTAAGTACTGAAGATGCCCAAGGTCGTAGGCTTTGGAAGTTTGGCGCGGGAAGATGGCAGCAGCTGCACAAACCCGAAAATAAAAGAATAGAGCAATGATAATAACATTAATAACAATATTAATAATAATAATGATATAATTAATGTTGCTATTAATAATATTGATATAAATAATATTGTAATAACAATATTCCATCCTTCCATAGTAATTCTGCCCGCAGGCAGGTCCTTCACTGCAATCATAGCATTTTCATGTTATGCTTTGCAGCTTTACTAGGGAATTGTATGTGGTGGCTTCCCGTTGCTTTTCACATCGGTGAAGGATGATGATGATGATAATGTTAAGGATGATAATGGCCATATGATTTCGGGGCCCGTTTGGGCCTTAAAGTTTTTCTGACATTTGTCTTGCAGGTGAGGAAAAACCCCGATAAAAACCTCACACAGAAAAACTGCCCCGACCGGGGATCGAACCCGGGCCGGCTGCGTGACAAGGCAGCACGCTACCTCGAGACCACAGCGGTGGACATAATAATATTAATAATAGTAATATTAACAATAATAATAATAATAAATTCTTAATTTATAAATATTTTTACCTGTAATAATGAAAGTAGTTCTTGCGAGGATATTAAGGCCAGCAACTACTGTATTTGATCCCGCAGCTGCATTCACTGAAGTGCTCTATTCGTTCCGATCTTTAGCCAACTGTATCCTCTTAATTCTGTAGTAACCAGTTTGATACATGTGTGTAAGTTTATGGTGACATTTCACTACACAAACACCATAATTGCTGTATAATTCCAACTGTATCCAGGAATTTAACCTACTTTAATAATAATTTATTCTTAATGTTGAATAATTTGTGCAATTTGACTGCAGCATGTAATTTCCTGACTAAAGGAAATATAACTTAAATTACAGTCTTCAATAAAAACTCACCTTGTTATTAAAAGAATAAAAAAGGAAATATTGATCTTGCGAATAATGAAGAGAGTTTTTTATTCTTATCATTAAATCTACAATTTACTTTGTTCACATTAGTTTACTAAACAGTAACTAAGTTATATGTTACAAATAACAGAACGTAGTAGAATGGTTTGTAATGTACATGACAACACACTCTTAGGAACAATTGCAAAACAAATAATTGTAATTATTTTATTTCTTCGCGAGCAATATTCCAAACAATAAAAGTGCTGTTTTATATATATTTGGAATTTCACATTTTTTAATATAATATTTTGCAATTTTATTACAATCTCTTAACAGGTCTAAACGAAGGAAATTGAATTCAGAATATGAAGTACAGTATGAGAAATCGTCAAATATTTATTCAGCGTAAATATTAAAAATATAAAACCAAGTTCATAGAAATAATTCATAATTCAATTATGCATATGTTTTATTATTATACATTATGTTGACACAATTCTGTATTAGTTCATTAAGACAAATGAGGGAAATTTTAAAGAAGTGGCTGAATTCAAATACCTAGGAACAATAATTACAAACAGGAATGAGGCACTATCGAACCCGTAGGTTCATAGCCGCGCAGACATAACCTCTCCATACATCCCTATCCTGAGCTAATGTTTTCTAATCATTCCCTGTATAATATACTTCCCTCAAATCATAGTTAATGTTATTCTCCCACCTCATTCTTGGTTTACCAACTGGGCTTTTTCCCTCTGGTTTTCCTACAAGAAGCTTCCATGCACGTCTTTCATTCCCCATTCGTGTCACATGTCCTGCCTATCGCAGTCTACGAGACTTAACTGCTCTCATTACATCTAGCTTGATATAAAAGCCATGTAGTTCACCGTTAAGTAGTCATCTCCATTCACCTGTCTGTTCATCTCTCTTTGGTCCAAAAACGTTCCTAAGAACATTATTCTCAAATACTCGTAATCGTCTATGCTCCCTTAAAGTAAGAGTCCATGTTTCACAACCATGCATTATAACTGGCAGAAGAACAGTTTTGTATATTTTCAATTTAACATTTTTTTTAAGGAATTGGGTCTCTGTAATGCATGCTGGCACTTATTTCCAGAATTACTTAATGAAATGTGGAAAGAGATATTGACTCCAAAATAAATAAATTTCAGACGGTGTGTGGAACAATACAGAGAACATTCAAAAATAAAATTAGAAAAGAAACCAAGATAAAAATGTATAATGTTATGGCGGTTCCCACAATATTGTATGGATGTGAAACTTGGGCTCCAGTGAAAAAACAGAAGGATAGAATACAGACGGCGGAGATGAGGTTCCTAAGACAAGTAAAAGGATGTACAAGACTTGATAGAATAAGAAATGAGGATATAAGAGAAGAATTGAAAGTACAGCTTTTATTGGATAAAGTCACGAATTACAGACAGAAATGGATTGAATCACATGGATGGAATGAGTAAGGAGAGATATCCATTGTTAGCAAAGAAATTATCAAGCAAGAGGAAGACGTAATGTTGGAAGACCTAGAAGCCGTTGGGCTGATGCATTATGAAGTCGGAACGGGCAATTGCCTAATCCGTGGAGTGATGATGATGATTGATGACTAATGAAATAGAAATAAGCTCAATTTGGGAAAAATGCGTGCTGTTATGCATTACTGGAACTCTCCTCATCACAGCTTCTCAAAAAAAAGTTAAACCTAAAATTATATATAACGGTTCATCTTCCAATGTAAGGCATGCGCTCTTATTATAAGCATTCAGGAGAAAGATTTACGAAGCATTCAGAATAAAGTCACTAACAAATAGAGAAGTGAACATAGAAGTCTGGTAGATTGCGATGGGCAGAACGTTGTGGCACGGATGGAACATGAACAATTGGCATGGAAAATGGAAAACCAGAGGGTAAGCGCCCAGCAGTAAGTGAAGAATGAGATTGGAGAGAAACATAAAGCATGATTCTGTGAGGTGAATTTAACAGGAGATGATTGGAAAATATTAACTCAGGATAGAGATTTTTGGACAGTTTATGTCCACGCTGCCATGAACCCCCGATTTCGATATTACCAATGAATTGGTCGTATAGTTTATATGAAGCTGTTCATTTTTTTATTTTAAAAAATCCTCATTTCAGTAATTTCTAGAGATACATACTGGCTGGTAAAGTGGATAAAATTGATCATTAGAAGACCACATTTGTAATATTGTAAAAAAAATGTATTTTCATCAATCCATATATATATATATGAACAAATTGGACAGCTAATGACAAATGAGTGATATTTTGAGGAAGTAGCTGAATTTAAATACCAAGGAACAATAATCACAAATAGGAACGAGACATGTTCCATGTTTCTAGGAACATGTGCCTGCTTTTTAGCTTTTGGCATGGATTTTCTGAAGTAGTCCTCCCGGGGAACCGAATGGGGAACTATTTTACTTCCGGAAAATTTAACGTCAGTGGAACCCATGTCCGCGTTTCTTGATGGTTGTATTTTCACGGTGAATGATGGTCATTCTTACGACCAAGGTACTTATATCGTCTGGCTTATCATCTATCGGCAACAATACTACCCCGGCAGAGTTCTTGGAGTCATTTAAGCCACTCCACCAGGACATCATCTGAAGGATACGATTATTTACTAACTTTTAATATCATCATCATCATCATCATCATCATCATTATCCAGGGATTAAGCTTGTTGGCTCGTTCCGGTTTCACGAAAATAAACAGAAAAAAAGTGAAATCAACACATTTAATTGTTGCGTCTCTTTTAGTTAGAAAATGTTGAGTGTAGAGTAGGAAGATTTTAATGTTAAAACCTGTGATGCGGCAGTTCTCTGACGTAGAGAACATTATCCGCGCCTCAGTTACTTGTTTGTCAGCATGTTTATGTAACACAAGATACACGTGTTCTAACTTCTACCATTGCTACGCCACACGCCACTTTACACGTTGTTAGTTTTAAAATGTATTCATCAAAATGCAGAGTGTTTATTTGTGTTGGAGTCTGACTGGTGATGGGGTGATAGTATTCTAAAATAGCACCCAGCATCGTGAGGAATTTGGGTAGCTACAACAAGTAGCGGTTCCACGTTGAGGAAACCAGCTATAACGGCTGGTGGACCAGATATGCTGACCACATGTCACCTCTACACTGGCAGGATGATTAACACATTTACAGCCTTCGAAAAATTGATGGCGCAACTCTTGATGGTGGAAAGTTAAAAGTTTTGAAGAGCGATTCACACGAGTAAGTTGTTACACGTGCTGTCTCCTTTGAGGTCAAATCGGGCGGAATGAGGGGACAATCATACATTTATACCAATCGTTATTGAAACAATTTCAACAAATACATTTATTAATTGAATTCCTAAGTTAAGAGAGTTATCAGATGACTGAAAGCAAGTAATGATCTCTTAAACCAATCACTAGTAAATTAGCGCTTACTTCTGATGCAGTATTTGTGTCGTTTGCTTCAGTAGAGCAGTCGGTAAGATGCTTTCTTGCGACGACGCAGGCCCAGGTTCGATTCTGATCAGGAATTTTTTAAAATTACGTTGTTATTTTTTTAATGCCCATACGTTACCAGGCTACGTTGTATAAATAAATTTGTATACATATAGGGAAATTAATTAATTAATTAAAGGAAAGTGCTCACACACTCACATGTAATACACACACACACACACACATATATATATATATATATATATATATATATATATATATATATAGTGAATACCGATTGTAAATTCTCGTCACTTTGTTTAAAAAACACAAGGCTCAATAAGATTATTTCCACTAATAACGTAAATTGCGTCTGATTAATTTAAATTAAGACAAGTTAATGTATAATTTCATTATACACGTAAGTCCTGGAGTATTGCATCGCTTCATACAGAAAGGTTCTAGCAGGGAACGGTTGTGGTCTAGTGGAAGGAACTTCAGTTTCCCATGCAGCAGGTCGCGTGTTCGATCCCACTGTTTTTTTTGTCTCTCTCGTCCTTATCTCAATTAATTTTCTTTGTTTTGTTTTATTTTTTGCTTTGTTTTATTTACAGCATTTACCGAACTACTTATGTACGCGACATTATTTCCCATTGCAAGACACACAACGAAATAGAACGGATTTTAGTTTCTCAAATAGTTGTATACTTGCGAACCAAACAACCGACCTCTGGTCATGCGCAGTGGCTTCGTTCAATTATTTCAAAGGTTGTATTAATACCTATTTAATGTTTATTTTTCGTTCACATTTTTATTTTTCATCCGCTCAGCACAAAAGTAAGGAAGTCCAATTGTGGTAGAATAAATAAATAAATAAAATAAACATAAAAAGAGGATGAATTAGTGTTTTAAATAAGACTATCAACATTAGCTAGAACAGGAAAATTAATAAAAATATTCTGAAAAAAAAAGTAGTTGGAAACACGTTGAATAATTTGCTAAGGCAACAGACTACAAGCCGGGAGGTCACGAATTTCGATTCCAGATACGGTCACGGCTTTTACCGCTTGACCAAAAATTGTGGTAGGATCATGTCAGCCTCCAAATAATAAGACAGGATAAAATAAGAAATGAATTCCCTTGGAGAGAAATGAATGTCTCCACATTTGTTGTTAAGAGGATTGAAAATCAAACGCTTAAAAGGTTTGGCCATGTACAAAGAATGGAAAATGGAAGCTGGCCAAAAAACTATATATATCAATGGTCACCTCCTGGAAGGAATAAACGTGGCACACCAAGATGGAAATGGAAAACCTAAGTCAGAACTATAATGGATGTTGGGAATTTCGAAGAGGGAGATTGGAAATATAGAGATAAATGGAAACTGAAGACGGCAAACCTGTAAGTGGGGGAAATCCGAAGAAGAAGATGAAGAAGAAGGATCATGTTACCGGGTTTTACTCAGCCTCTAAAATCAATGAGTACCAGATATATTCCCTTAACTAAAGATGTCCATCACGCAGTACAGAAAACTCGGGAGATAAATAGTCTCCAATTGTCTAAAGAGGTTTCAACCATAATCTCCTACTTTTTCAATAGCTCTCTGAGACGTGTAATAGGATCGCTTTACTTACTTACTTTCTGGTTCATGGCCGCGCGAACATAAGCTCTCCATACATTTCTATCCTGAGCTAATGTTTTCCAATCATTCCCTGTATAATCTACCTCCCTCAAATCATAGTTAATGTTATTCTTCCACATCATTCTTGGTCTACCAACTGGGCGCTTTCCCTCTGGTTTTCCTACATGACGTTTCCATGCACGTCTTTCATTCCCCATACGTACCACATGTCCTGCCCATCGCAGTCTACGAGACTTAACTGTTCTTATTATATCTGGCTTCCTATAAAGACCAAGTAGTTCATTGTTATGTAGTCTTCTCCATTCACCTGTCTGTTCATCTCTCTTTGGTCCAACAATTTTCCTAAGTACTTTATTTTAAAATACTCGTAATCTCCTTTCCTCCCTTAAAGTAAGAGTCCATGTTTCGCATCCATATAATGTAACTGGTAGAATAATAGTTTTATATATTTTCAGTTTAACGTTTTTTGAAAGGAGTTGGGACATCAAGAGTCTCTGCAATGCATAATAGCACGCATTTCCAGAATTGAGCCTATGTTTAATTTCTTTGTGCATCTCATTCCTATTTGTGATTATTGTTCCTAGGTATTTGAATTCAGCCACTTCCTCAAAATTTCCCTCATATGTCATTAGCTGTCCATTCCCATTATATAATGCATTTCTACGTGTGTGACCATATATTTAGTTTTATTGATATTTACTTCCAGTCCTATTTTCTTAGTGTTACTGAATAGTGTGTGCGTGTTGTCCTTTAGTATCTCCTCGCTATCGGCCAATAGTACTACATCATCAGCATAAACTAACAGCCTATTAATACCATTGAGTTTTAGGCCTTCTTCATCCTCTAGAGATTTAATTGCATGCTCTAGTACAACATTAAATAGCAGAGGAGATAGTGCATCTCCTTGCTTCAACCCATTCTGGATTTCAAAAGCGCCCGAAAACTGTTTGCCTACACCCACTCTATTCTTTGTGCCATTTAGACACATTCGTATAAGTTGAACTAACTTTTTAGGAATTCCGAACTCCAGCAGGATACTATATAACTTCTCCCTCTTAATTGAATCATATGCTTTTTTGAAGTCTACATATAGTTGATGTACATTACCATTATATTCCCATTTCCTTTCTAAAATCTATCTTATACTATAAATCTGATCTGTTGTAGACCTGTTTCTTCTAAATGCACACTGATGATCTCCTAGAATGTCATCAATATAGGGAGTAAGTCTGCTTACTAATATATTGGTTAGAATTTTGTACGAAGTTGAAAGTAATGAGATGCCCCTGTAGTTGTTGCAATCAGTTTTATCTCCTTTCTTATAAATTGGTACGATATTCGATTCTTTCCATACATCTGGAAGAGCTTCTTTTTCCCAAATCATATTAAGCAACCGGCGTATCTTGTCCATCAATTTTCTCCTGCTGATTTTATCAGTTCTCCTGGGATCTCATCTGAACCTGATGCTTTATACATCTTCAGTTTTTCTATCGCCATTTCAACCTCGCTTTACAACATTTACAAATATATAACTTGGGGTGATGAGTGCTTTCCACCAGATAACTTGATGCCTTCACATACTCACTTCTTTCAAGAGGTTTCGTGATGTTTTATGAAATTTGTTGTGTTAACTTTTACATTAAACTAGACCTGAAACATTATGTTGATCTACCGAAATAACTAACTTATGTAGTGTATAATATTGTAGTCTGAGTGTCATGTATTAACTTGCAAAAGATAGAGAATTATTAAAGGAGAAAAATCAATAAGATCGATATTATAAATAAGTAGATAACCTGCAGTTAATGAACAAAGCAAGCAATAGGCGGAACAAAATCATTAATGGGGAAATTTCCATATAATAATTAATACATGAATCGAAAAATCCAACGACCTAATGTATCATGTCTTGGCACAAGTCCGCAAGTCCCTATGGAGAAGGAATTTTCTCATGGAATATTGGTCATTAGGGGATCGGTGTCCTTGGGGAAATGTCCAGTTGGTAGACCAAGAACGATTTGAGATAAGTACATTACACAGTGGATGATTGGAAGACATTAGCTCAGGATAGGGATGTATGGAGAGCATATGTCCGCGCAACCTTAAACCTACGAGTTGGATAGAGCCATTTAGTTAGTTAGTTAGTTAGGATCTCGGTGTTCATCCAGGATCGCGATGAATTTGAGCAGCTGTATAAGAATGAGGAGACAGTCCACCGCTGTGGTCTCGAGGTAGCGTGCTGCCTTGTCACGCAGCGGGCCCGGGTTCGATCCCCGGTCGGGGCAGTTTTTCTGTGTGAGGTTTTTATCGGGGTTTTTCCTCACCTGTAAGACAAATGTCAGGAAAACTTTAAGGCCCAAACGGTCCCCGAAATCATATGGCCATCGCAATCATCATCATTCATATTCATCTTAGGATAAGCTTAGGATTAGGGACTCTCCTGGCGCACCATTATCATCATCATCACCCATCATATCATCGGGGCAACGTAACCCCGCCTTTCAGGCGCCCCAACCTCAGAAGTGGGTTACAAGTACGCCATGCCAGGAGACAAACCAGGAATGTCGAAAGACAAACCTGGGGCATTTGGCAAAAAAAAATGAGGAGACCTCCAGACCACATACCAACCATATACTGTTTACATTATCGTCTGTGGCCTGTAGTGGGATCACTTTACACACTTTTACCTACCTCTATAAAATGACACAAGAGGTCAGCCAATTAATAGATCAATTGTCTTGCAAGTCCCTCGCGGCATGAAGTTTTGTTTATTTTAAAGAACGGGGATGTTTACTTTAAAAACAGAATGAAAGAAAATGTTATGCATTAGAATGAAAACATAATATTTGGAAATTTGAGTTAAATTTGTTTTGATTTTCAATGAGTTAGCTTTCAAATGCATATATGTAGTGTATCACGTGATATATTAATACACATTTGAAGGACAGGTTAGTCACTTTATTGTTCAAATAGAGTGTGAGTTTCCGTTAGATTCTCAATGTAAAGTACTATATTTCAGGAGTACCAAAGAAACTGCATAATCATGGGTTTATTTGCCTCCAAATAAAAGTAGGTACGTTGTAGGCTTAGAAGCAAAAGTGCAAGTTGTGCAGTATTGGGAAAACAGTTTTAAAGTTGAAGTTGTATAAGAAAATGACAAGTAATTCAAAATGAAAACTGCGGGCGATCCGGGTGTTTCTCCCATAAATTAAAAAATATATTAATCCCCAACTACTCACTCATTTTTTTAAGAAAAAAAAAAAATCACGTCAACCCCTTTGTTCTAATCGCCTCAAGTAAAAGCTCTTCAGTGGGGGATTTTTCCGTGTACCCTCTATTAAAGATTTTAACTTTAAATATTTACCGATACAGAGGTCTATTCTACTTTTCACGGATAATATTCACATAGCTGAAAAACTTCTGAATTCAATCTGCCAAAAATTATATTAAAAAGTAATTTGTCAAATATCTGTATTTCACATTTAGTGACTTGCTTTCGTTACGATACAGTTTATACGTCACATTATTGTTACCGCTTAGCAACAAAGGTATTTTTCATCTTTTAAACAATATTGCTTCTGTCGTACTTAATAGAATGGCGACCTTAATGAAATTCTAGTTCCAAAATTGCTGGTTTCCAAACTACAATACTAATACTGTACTTCATATAACAATAAACACTAGGCGGGAGTAATCCACTGCCTTTTTGTTACTTCGACAATGTAGACATAAGACAATATACATTCAAAAAGGGTAGTGTGGTATATTATACCAACAAATCACGCACCATTTCAAGTGAATTAGATTTGTTTGAAGCAATATAAAAAAGAATACTTCACAAGTGCCGTCATTTATTCTGATTTTGTCACGGCCGGCGGTAGTCTCAAATAATTTTCGCTTTACCGTATATACATCGTCAGACTTCTAACGACAGTAGTTGTTGATAATGAACAAACATAGTTCCAACAAACATGTTTTATTTTACTTTTTGGTATTATTAGAACACATTGCGCAAAAAATACACAAAACACGTTGGCGAGTATTTTACATAAACTCGAAAATAAAGCCTGCTATCGATTGGTTTTTAATAATTTCCCACGCTCTGTAAAAACTACTTACATATCGCGGTGTCATTTACTATTGTGAAATTTATCTGTTTCAATAAAATATTTTGGGGCGGGGGGAAAAGGTGTCTATCGATTTAGATATCAAATTACAACAAGCTTCCTCTGTGTTAAATATTCGTAAAAACAATAATATTTAAAAAGTGACATGTTACAATTTGGCATATATGACCGGAAATGTAATATGCACACGGTTTAGATTATATATATATTATTTTCCTCTGGTTGTCGCTGAAATCGATTTGCTAGACTAGGACCTAAAAATCGTAAAGATAGGTTCCGTCGTAAAGGACTAGAAACCAGTACACCTGTCGGGATTTACGACACGAATTTAAGGTAAGCTGTAAGACGAGATCTATGGGCCAAAGTGTTTGGTTCTTTCTCCCTGATTATAACTGCGACACTATTATTTAGTTTCAAAAGTGTCGCTCGTTTATTAGTTATGAGTAACAATATTGAACGTATTGGTTTGTTTAAACTTTTCTCCCGTGTGAGAGTGCTTTTCTACGGATAAAATGTCCCTCCCCCGCTGATGTCCTCTTCCACCATTTCTAACGCTGAAAAGTCAAAATTACTTCCAACTTGATATCTCTTCTCAATTCCTCTGTGTTGCAAGCAAGGGCGGAGTACATTACTATGAACTATACAATTGCTAGTTTAGTTTATGGGGACTGAGAACACAAATACCCATCAAGCATCTTTGTGGGTCATTGGGTGAAAGTTTCTTATGAACGACTCATACATGACGTGTTTCGCATCTCGGAGAATAATCTGTTAGAAACTATAGAGTTATAGCTGAAGATATTTTTTTTGAACGAGACGTGGCTAGAATACTGAGTCTAATAGGACGAATTTGAGTTAATTTCTTCTTCGCATCAGTGCTGTTGTAATTATTTTCCTATATATTTGAATTCTGGAACTTCTTAAAAATTTCAAACATTTATATGAAATCCATTTTATAATTGATTTCTAGTATGATCACTATTGATGTCCAGTTTGGAATGAGGCAATAGGCTATGCACTCTAAACAGATTTTGTTTTTAAAGTGTTTC